>BGNK01003579.1:5967-70733 GCA_003297005.1 Symbiodinium sp. clade A Y106
GCATTTTCCATTAGAAATAGCATTCTTCCCACTCTCCTGGTGGTTTTGTTGAAACCGGACTGCTGGCGTCTCGGCGAGCTTTTTTGAATACTTTCAGCTTCTCTGCAAGCACCGTCTGGCTTGCCAGTGTCGCAAACACGACATAGAAAATTAGGTTGGCCTGCAAAATCTTCGGGACCATTTTTGGGACCCAAAACCCGGTCAAAAACCGGTGCCTTTCAAACTGGGTCTCCCAGTACCTGGTTTGTGTTACACCTGCCAAATGTGTCCACTGGCGCCGCTGTCGTTTTGCGCTTCTTCTGCGCTTGGGAGCATTGCGCAGCCTTCTCGACTAGCTGTCAAGCGAGCTCTTTGAACCAGTTTGTCCAGTATGCTGCGTGCTGCTTCTTTTTTTCGCGGTTCCAACTTGATCACGCTCATGCTCCAGGCAATGAACACATGAACGCACTTCCACGGAACAGAGACTTGGAAAGCAAATAAATTGTGAGTTGCATTGTTCATGCAGGAGCCTCCAGAGTATTCCAGATTTGTTTCGACTTTCATTTTTGACAGATTTGAATTTTTTTAGCAGGGTACGGGCCTCGTCGGCTGCGGCTGCAGCTCTCGCTCAACTAAACTAATCGAAACCGACCAAACAGCATGCGACGTCAGCTGCGCATGTCAAGACGAAGAGCTTCCAGAGAAGAACAATGCCGAGATTAGCCCTGCGGCTCTCAAGCAAGCTGTGGCGGAATTGATCCGTGGGCAGGTCTCCAAGCGTTGAGCTTTGACCAGCTTCTTGAAAAACTGTCGTGGTTTTCGTAGTTTTGCGGAGCCTGAAAAGTGCACTCGCGCGACAGTACAGTTGAACTGACCATTCTCCTGGTTTTTGAGTAATTTACAGTTGTTCCTCGAGGAATCTTTTCGGATTATCTTTTGAAGGAAGATTCTCCTCGGAGGGATGCTATTTGATGCTGACGGCGAGCCTTTGAATTTCTTTTCTTGAGCTTAGCACTTCATCAGCTAGGAGCCGACAAAAACAGTACAGTGATATTTGAAGCCGAACTTTGTGCGCAGTTAGTTTCGTGTACAAGCAGTTTCTAAACCACTTGTTTGTTGCGTCGACAACAACGGCACCCGTGATGTTCCAATCAGCCGGGCTCGAAATCGTGCGCGCCAGACTAGCAAAACTGTTCTTTGACAATAAAAGATTTGGCTCTGGTGTTCGCGTGCGTCAATGTATGGTATTCATAGCATGGTATTATGCATCTGCGACACCAAAGAACACCAACCTGGGCCTCAGCTACTACCGTTGACCATCCCGAGGCCAGAAACCATAAGCCCGAAGTCCTGAACCCCGTACTGCTGCTATAAAACAACCCACCCCCCTCCCCGGTAGCGGACGAACCTTCCAGGGTGTGTATCGCCGAGCTAACGTACAAGGAAAGCTATGACTGGTACGAGCGCGGATGATGCCGTGTGTGAAATCTTGAGTGTTGTGGACGCCTGCAAAGACGGTTAAGTGGAGTTGGTGTGCTGCAGCTCTTTTGAGCACCTTGTCAAACTTGTTGTGCTTGGAAAGCTCCGCTACCTCTTCTGCCGTAGGCTGTGCAAGCTCCAGCTTGCTGCGTAGTGCTTGTGTGCAGGTACAGCAGGTGCTTTATGCACCAGGCATCTCAAACATCCTACAGTCACCTATGGAAAACATTGTGAGTGCTTCGAGTGAGTATGCAGTGTAACAGGGTAGCTGTAGGTTGTTTTGCATTCGGCATGTGCTTTGAATGGGATACCTTGGTGTCTTGTTTGAGTATGCTCACTATCATCCTTGTGCACTTGCAACTCACAGTTGGATGATATATATTCTGATTGGACTTGGAAAATGTTTTGCTTAAAGTTGGCTCAAGGTTTTAGTTTAATTGAATTTATATAAATCTATATTAGCGGATACTGTAGTTTATATAAATTTATATAAATCTATACTAATCGATACTAAACTTAGATGAACTTAGACTAGTTGATATACATCTATACTATCATCGATAGTAGAATCGATACATTCGACGAAGACCGCCACATAAGAACCCGACGCCGACGCTTTCGGGAATAAGGGTCTTTATCTTAAGGGTCCTCCCTACTATTTAGGGTACTATACTAGGGTCCCCTGTTTTCGCAAACCCCCGCAAGCGAAGAGGAAGCGGGGGTCTTTTCAGCCGACTTTTGGAGATTTCGGGTCGCCATGCGCAGCATCAGTCCCCAAGTCCCGAGAAGCGGCTCCCGACAGCTCAGGTTCGGGTTTGGGGTTTAGGGTTCCTGTACAGAATTCTATACGGACGGGTATTTTGAGTGGCTATAAGAGCTACTATAAGGCTAACGTTCAGGCGTTTAGGGTTTAGGGTCGGGTTTGGGGTTTGGGGTTTGGGGTTTAGGGTTTGGTTTAGGGGGAATGGGAGCTGGGTTTAAAGTCCCAGCTTGCAACAAGCCCTGGTTTTCAAAGCCCGGAGCTGAACTTCTACATCCCACCCCGACTGAGAGTCGAACCACGTTAGGTCCCAATCCGCGACCTTCTTGCTCTAAAGCCTGGCACCTCGCTTCTCGCAGCTCATTTTCTGCCAGCATTGAGTTGTAGAGATTCGGGGCGTCCTCGTCCCGAACGCGCATGAAACTCGCATGCTGCTCGGAAGCTGTGCCTTCGCAGCCAGAAAGAATCCCAGCCCAGCCGGTGCGCTTGGCTGCAGCATAGGGCCGGGTAGGGACCATAGCGAATAATGGAAACGATTGCTGCTGCTGCTTGCTACAGCAACAACTACTACTCCTCCTACTCTCCCTACTACTCCTACATTGCTTCTACAACCCTACTTACTCATGCCGCTTCCCGCTTTCTACTCCGATTACTTCTACTGCTACTACTACTCCTCATACTCCTCCCACTCGTACTCCTTCTGCTCATCGTACTACTCGAATTTTTTCCTCCGCCAACCACAACTCCGATTCCGATACGGTTACAACTACTGCTGCCAATACCACGACCACTTCTGCTGCGCGGACTTTGATTAACTAGTGCTTGTAGTCGAGCTGCCCTCGGTTACTTCCTTTATATAACACAGCTAACAATACTAATAATCATACTACTAATAATAATAAGACTAACGATAGTGATAAGAATAATCACAATAATAATAATGACAATAAGACTACTACTACTACTACTACTACCAATAATAATAATAATAATGATTATGTTCATAATGCTAGCTCATCTTCCTGTCCCGGCTTGTGTTGATGAGGTTCGTGAGCGAAGTGCTTTCGCCCCGGTGCCGGATGCGAAAATCTCAGATGACTCGTCCACCAAGCAGGGGCCAAGCTTCTTGCAGATCAGGCGGGCCGATGAACTTGGTGTCTTTTGGTCGTGTATCCGGGCTTCTTGAACCCATGTCGCTAAGGTGTTTGGTATCGGCGAAGGGTAGGCATGAAGAGAACCCCTAACGCTTCTTCGAACATTACTCTTTCTGTAGCACCAGCTATTGCCACTACTACTGCTGCTGCTGAATTTCAGGTACAGCTCCAAGCCAAAACTCCCTCTCGGCTTGCTCTTTTCGGACTTGTGGCTCTTAGGCTTTGGTCTCGGATTGTGGGGTTAAGGGTTGTTGTTGTTCCTCCCAGCATAGGCGCCTTACATGGGACTTATTCTGAAGCTATCACCAAATCCGCAATTTTCAGTTCCCACAAGCCCAGAGCACAACGGCTCGTGGGCAAACTCCTGTTGAAAATTCTACATTGTGGTATTCCTGATCAAGACCGGCATAAACTCCAGAATAAGCGCTAGAGTCGCTAGAGAACCCTACATCCGTCTGAGCCACCCGTGCCTGCTCAGATTGTCTTTGTCTGCGCTGCACCTGCAGCAGGAGCGTTGGACACAAAACCCAAAAGACTTGCGCTCGATTTGTTGGCAATTAACGGATGAGATCTAGAAAGGTGTTTGGTTTCTTGGTTTCTGGGTTTAGGGTGCAGGCCTTGCGCACGGAGTATCATGACCCTGATGCCCAAAACCCAAAACCCCAGCTACCCTAAACCCAAATCCCCAATGCAAGCCTTAGAGTAGCTCTTACAGTACCCGTGAAAGAACCCTGTAAAGGAACCCTGAACCCGAAACGCGGGGGTGCCCTAGAGGATTAGACGGCTTAGCAGCTGAGCCTTCAATGGGACTTTTGAAACCTATATAGGGTTTAGGGTTTGGGGTTTAGGGCTTAGGGTTTAGTGGTTTAGGGTATAGTATGCAGTTAAGCCTTCAGTTACCTATACAGGGGCTTTAAAGCCTAAGCATATACTAAATATGTACCTGACATCGGAAAAGGGTTCCGTAGACTCAGAACTACGGGGTTCCTTGCCTAGTAATCCGGAACAAACCCCACCCTCCGCTCAATTCAAGACCCTTGCTGCGTCCCTCTGTCTAAACTTTGAGCCCTAATTCTTGGGGTTTAGAGTTGAGCGTTTAGAGTTTTGGTTTGGGGTTTGGGGTTCAGGGTTCTGAGAACACCAGTAGTCCTTTCAACAAAACGACAGCCCCATTACAAACGTAAACCTCCCAAAGTGTTGTCATCTCTTAGTCCTTAGGCTATCCCTTATCTTCTCTGTTTTAATAACCCTGAAGTCGAAACCCTGAGCACTGCTGATGAAGGGAAAGGCAAGAGGGAACGAGTTGGCGGTGGTATATGGTGAATCCCTGCCCTACAAGCCCTCAACCCTAAACCCTAAACCCTGAACCCCAACCCTAAACCCCTAACCCTTAAACCCCAAACCCCTAAACCCCTCAACCCCTAAACCCTTAAACCCTAAACCCAAACCCCTAAACACCTAAACCCCTAAACACCTAAACCCCTAAACCTAAACACCTAAACACCTAAACCCGTATCCTCTTTGCAGGAGCAGGCCCTGGCCACGACCGCCGCCCTGATCGAAGAGGTGGACCTGCTCCAGGTCTCCAGTGCAAAGTCCCTGAAGCTCCCGGCCTCTGGGCTGCAGATTTCTTTAGTATTTTTTTTGTTTGGGGGGGAGGGGGGGGGGGGGGGGGTTTGGGGTTTGGGGTTCCCCGCGGCGGGGGGGCCAAACAAACCCCTCTTTTCACGGGGGGGCCCCTAACTCTGATATNCGAGGATGGCGGTGGGGAGGTGTCCTAGTGCATAAGTCTGACTAGAGGCCGTCAGCATAGGCGGCCGGGGGGTCTGATGTTTTTGTTGGTGTTTTTTTGGTGTGGGGGGGGGGGGGGGGTGGGGGGGGTGGTTTAGGGTTTAGGGTTCGCCAGCGCAGCGGCGCCAAGCCAACTCCCTATGTTAAGGGGGCTGCCCTAAGCTTGAATCTCGTCAAATCGTTTTTTTTCAAATCTTCGCTTCAAGCGAAGTATCAAAAAATGGTGTCTGATGCTTTTGCTCGCAATTGGCCTTGCACCAAAATCACCTGTTTGGAAGAGAAGGATGGAAGGACCCCAAATGGCAGATAACCCCTAATTTGGGGGGAGCTGCAAAAGGTGCGACGAAGTCGAAAACCAAAAGTTGGGAAACGCCCAAAAAAACGCCCAAAATGACCCAAACTACGTATTTGGAGGGGTCTGAAAAGGCCTGTGGAAAAGCCAACATTTGGATGCCTGGAGGGTTCAAAATGGTCAAAACTCCGGGGCGGGAAGGGCTCAACATGGTCAACGATCCCAACTTTGGGATACTTGAACTGACCTTGCAGGAAAGCCCTGTCCGAACGGCTGTCTTTCCTCCCACGTATGCTCGATGCTGGTTGGCTGGTGGTGCGACGAAAAGTTAAACTTGATGTCTTCGAATCGCAAATTACTCTGCTCTGATGATGGAAACCACAAAATGTTGCACTGGCGCACAAGGGCGCAGCCCCGGAGCATCGGCAGTGAATGAGAGTAGTAAGAGCAACAGCGATCTCAACTAAACCCTAAACCCTAAACCCCTAAACCCTAAGCCCTAAACTCTCTAAACGCTTGTCCCTAAGCCCGAAGCCTCAAAGATGGAATCCAACGCCATGTACGGTGAAAAGCGCACACTTAGAGTATAGGAATGCCGGATAAACGAATGGCGTGCCAAGGATTGAAGGCACCGTAAGATTTGGTATGCACGTGATGACAATGTCGAAGACGAGCAATCATCCATAAATTATGACTTTTATGAGTAGTGCTACTATTAACTGTTATTACTATTATAATCATTCTTACTAGTTTTAGAAGTCCAGCTTCGGCATGAATTCTTCTTCGTGCTTGGGTTTGCGAGTTGCGGGCTCGCATTGCCTTGCATCTAAGGACCCTCCTTCACAGCACAAGGAGGCCTGCGTACATCCAAGCCCCGAAGCCCCGAAGTCATGGGCTTCTTGCGGGTTTGGGGTTTAGGGTTTAGGGTATGCCCGATGTCAGCCTTTCTCGAAGATATCAGACGCACTTGGTCCAAGTGGCTTAAAGCAAGGTTTGTTTCAGACGTATCCACGGCTGTTGCGAACATGACCAGCATGCCTGCATATCTTAAACTTCTAAAGTGTATGGGTTAACCCCAAACAAGCCGCCCCACCCCACCTTAATATCGCTCCCCCCAGTCCTGCTGGCTTTAGCTGCAGCAGTTTTAGGGGAAAGTTCGGACCCTCAACCCACGAACCACTTGAAGATCTTGGTTGGGATTCTGCCAGCATTCCGCTCCAGCTCCCCCTGTTTCCTTTTGAGATTGCAGGTGGTTTCCATCACGGCCCAGGTGCCGTTGGAGGAGACGGGTCGTTTGCGGCGGTGCGGAACGGCTGTAAGGTTCAGCTTCAAAAGAGGTGTCTACAGGCCTACACTGGTGGCTTTCGTCTGTTACTGAGCCGCTGTGGTGTGCCACCACTCCTTCTATTTTTCTGAAAGTTGTTTCTCGCCAAGTCTCAGAACAGTGGGGGTAGGCGCATTCATTGGTGATAGCGCGCCATAAACTCCCATAATGTTTGCACCGAAACGGAAACGGCGGTCGTGGGTTAGGGATGTTCAGGGTCTGAGGTTTTTAGAATTTGCGATAGCCCCTGTTTTTTTGGCCTGTAGCTTGGAAGCTGGTCCCGGAGACACTCCCAAAAATAGAAAAAACACCTTTTTTGGGGGGCTCGGGGGTTTCAGGGTCGACACACGTAAGGTTTGCCTGAACCCTAAACCCTAACCGTCCAGGAGAAGTCCACCGTTCTGGCGGTGCCTTGGCAGCCTCCAACATGCAGAAACGAACTTCGGATCCCCCCATAGCCACCCAAATTCCGAAATCCACGAACAGGAACAACAACTCCGAGTGCAGCAGCCAAAAAGGCACTGAGCTCTACAGCTTCCTAAAGTTTGAAGGACCCTGAACCCTCCGCACTGTGACTCAAATCCTCAACTTCATTGCCCAAACCCTAAAGCCTAAGTCCTTCAAGCCCTTGAGCACAGCATCCCTGAGCCCTTCCCCCTGTGAGGTACAGCTGAGATTACCAACCCCTAAACCCTCAACCCCTAAACCCTGAACCCTATAGAGCCCTAAACCGTAAAACCCAAAACCCTAAAACCCTGAAGCCCTAAACCGTAAAACCCTAAACCCCGAACCCCCTAAAACCCTAAACCCTAAACCCCTCAAACCCTAAAACCCTAAGGAATCTAAACCCGTATAAACCCTAAGCCGGCTCTGAGGCGAAGCCGACCGTGCCCAGTAGCACCCACAAGCAGCTGGGCTCGGGATCTTTCGGGGGCTTCGGGTTTTGGATTTAGGGTTCCTTTAAAGGGTTCCTTTTGAAGGGATCTATAAGGATTACTAAAAGGGTTACTATAAGGGTTTAGGGGTTCAGGGTTTTCAGCGGCGTTTGCATTTTTCCCCTGGAGATTGTTGTTTCTGATGCAGGCTTGGTACCCAGGGACTCCAATATCCCTTAATTAAGAGATATTCCTTAAATTATAGTAGGATCCCTAATATGATTTGAGGAATGTTCCTTAACTACGGCATATTGGAGTCTCTGGGTAGAGCAGAAAGAGGTGTAAAAGTCCCCGAGCGAGGTCCATGTCATCCTACTGGTGCCCAGACCCACGAAGCCCTAAACCGACCTCAAACCCCGAAGACCCAAAGCTTAAATTGCCCTTAAGAGCCCTAAACCTGTTCTCACACCCTAAGTCCTAAACCCTAAACCCCAAATTCCTTAGAAGAACCCCTATAAAATCCTTAAAGGAACCCTAAATTATGGTAACCTCTCTATCCCCTTAAAGGAACCGTGATGGATCCCTTCAAACTGCCTGAAGCTCTAAGCCCCCAAGCCATGATATTCCCAGAGAGCCCAATACCCCTTAATTAAGCAATATAGCCTTTAAGGGTTCCTTAAAGGGCTCCTTAAGGGGATCTATAAGGGTTCTATATGGATTTAAGGAATAGATGCCTTAAATTATCAGGGGCTTCATACAACGATTTCTGCTATATTCCTTTATTGAGGGGTATTGGGCTCTCTGGGTTCGGGCTGATTCAGGACCCGCCCCGCGCCTCTATAGGTCTTTTTGAGGCCTCGAAACCCTGAGTCCCAGAAGCTTCCGCTTTCGGGAGCCTTCTTTTGGTGTTTGGGGATTCAGGTATTGAAGAGTTTAGGGTTTAGGGTTGTTGTTTGGTGTCTAGGGCTTAAGGGTTGAAAGGGTTCGGAGCAGCTTTTTTATATTGTTATTATTACCATTACTATTTTTGTTGTTATTATAATTATGTATTGTTCGGGTCGTTGGAGGCATTCCGAAAAGCTCCGCTTCAAGGAAAGCCCCGAGGCGCCCCCTAAACCCAAACCCTAAACCCTAAACCGCAGATCTCAAAAGGATCAGGGCTTCAAACCGTAGGACCCGCCCGAAACTACAAGGAATGGTGGCTATGCCTGTCAGCCCAAAGCCTTAGAACGTAGGTATCACCCCCCCGATTCATGGTAACTTAGCCTCTTCAACATGCTAATGCTACAGCTGATATGGCTACCTCGAGTACCACCGCTCCTGCTGCTGCTGCTGCTGATGCTACGACGGCTGCTTTTGCTGTTCCTCCTCCTCAAAGAAGAAGTGGCTGTATGCAAGAATGCCCAGTACCTCTGCCCACACGATCACCAGAGCATCCACGCCGGCCCATACAATAACATGCGTGCGATGACCGGGGCATCCATGCTGGCCCGGCAGCAAAACAGAACCGTGGTGGCACCACGGGTCAAAGGGGAGATCTTCTACGCAGGTGCCGAAATCGCAGGGGGGCTGTGGGCAGGGTGGCGGTATTAGTTAGGCTCCAAAGTGCTGACCCCAAAGCTCCATCCAGCAATCCTAAACCCTAAACCCTAAACCCCTAAACCTAACCCCTAAACCCCTAAACCCCAAACCCTAATTAAACCCTAAACCCCCTCCTCCAGCCTGCGCCGAGGCGGTACCAGGCGCTACTGCATGCGGATGTTCCGCAGCCAGGCCCGGACGAAGGGATGTCAGTCCGCCAGGTTGTGGCCTCTGAGGGCTTTCCGGGGGTTTAGGATTTAGGGTTCCTTTTAAGGGGATTTGTAAGGATTACTGTAAGGCTTATAAGGGTTACTGTAAGGGTTTGGGGGGCTTTAGGGCTTGAGGGTTTGGGTTTCACGGGTTTGGGCTGTAGAGCTCTAGGATCTAGGGGTTTAGGTTTGGAGCACGTAGTGCGCACAGCGAGGTTTTTCTCGGTTTAGGTTGCTGAACGTAGGGAATGACAAACTGACAAACAGCCCCAGATGGGAAATGGATGGAGGGTTGCCAGCGCCAAAATGAGAAAATCGGTCGGGAGTAGCAAACTATGGGCTTCGAAAGGGGTCAGTGGGACCCTTGACCCCCAAAATCTGGAACTACAAGCTAATTTCAAGCCCTAAAAGAGGAGAGTGGCACACCATCCACACTTTGCGTCCCAGAATCCTAGAGTGGAAGAGTTACAAACTCCAGATGCAAAATCATTTCAAGGGTCTGAACAATTTCGCTGAGGTTTGGGGGCTGTACCAAGACCGCAAACATACCAGGGAACCCGAACGAATAACATTCTTAATTGCTTAGACCCCTCCATTATCAAGCCGTGCAAACCGTAGACACTCTTATAAGCACATTCTACGAATCTATAAAGCGTTATCAAAACTCCGTATTAGAGGGAGAGGCCCACAGCATACAACATGTTTGACCAAAGTCCTAAACCCTAAATCCTTTGGCAGGGGAATGCCACACCCCAACTCAACTCCAAATGCCAACGACTCCAGACTTCAAGCTAATATTGGGGACTGAACACGTAGAATAGGGTTGCAGGGTATTGTATATAGCATCATTACATGAGGAGCCCTGAGGAAAAGAAAGACTCCAGCCAGCAAAGCCCCAAGCTTTGAATGGAGCCCCTTTAATTAGGGGTCAGGGTGAACCCCACATTCTATGGCTTCGTCTCTAGGGGTTTTAAGGCTTCGGGGGTAAGCAGCAATGATGGGAATCTAGAACTCCAGAGGTTCTTTGGAAGCTCTCTTCGACGCCTTCTGAACCACCCATATAGTACCCTTGTAGAGCCCTTCGTAGAAGCTTTTTAGAACCCTCGTAGATTCCTGAAATTATATAGACTTGTAGAGCGAAGCTGAAACCTTATAGAACCCTTATGGAACCTTTATAGAACCTGTATAGCACCCTCATCGATTCCTCAAAATATACCCCAAACCCTAAACCCTAAACCCTAACTAAACCCTAAACCCTAAATAAAATATACCCTATAGACTTTTAGACCGAAGCCTTATAGAGACCGTGAACTTCCCAGCAGCCCGAAGTGCAGGCAAGCCGCGCAGTCGACTGAACTGGGACGAGGGATGCCGTACGTGGTTTCCAGTGCTGCCTGTCGTATGAAGGGTTTAGGGTTTAGGGCCTGCCAAGAGGTCGTATGAAGGGGTGTTCAGCGTTGAGGTGTTTGATGCATGGCATCTTAGGGGTTCGAGGCGGCGTGCGGTACTCCGAGGTAATCTGTGCGCCTCATTTCTCGTGTTCGGCTTGGTCGCCTAAACTGCCCACACCCTGAGCCCCCGACCGGACACCCTGACGACTGATTCTCTTGATCTTGCAGTATCGCTGTTGAAGCTTTAGACTCTTAGACCCTGCGCCGAATTTCAGCCACCAGATTCAGATTCAGGGGCTCCAGTACGGAGGGTTTGAGGAATTGGGGGTCTTGGTGTCTTTGGGGGGTGTCAGGGTCCCAAGGCGTCGGGTTTGAGGCTTTCGAGGTTTGCGATTCTTCGGTTACCTGAGGCTGTGCCTGCGAATCGTTACCAGCCGATGGTTTGACTATGCTATCGGATGCGTCATCTTGATCAACTCGCTTCTGGTCGGTCTTGAAGTGCAGTGGAGCTTAAGTGGTGGCAATGTGGAGTGGATGCAGCCGCTGGATACTGGATTCATCGCGCTGTATTTTCTGGAACTCTGCATGCGGCTGGTGGGAATCGGTTTTCGGCAATGTTTTTGCGATGGATGGTTCCTGTTAGATTTCACTTTGGATGCTTGGCAGCAAGATGAATGCGGCCAGCTTCAGCCGCCCAGCCCGTGAAAAATCACCGCAAACTTTGATCAGACACGTCTCGGCAAGCACCACCTATCCTCAAAGCGAACATCTCCACTTAAAGGTTTATGGGACTTTGTAACTAGGGTTATAAGTAAGGTAACCATCATACTTATAACTGCTTACAGCCCCAAGTGAGGTCCTTATAACCCTACTTACTCATGAACCTCCATGCAACCCACGTCCCGGAACCCGAAAACATCATCGAACTGGGCATCAAGCACACCGCAAGCCCCAACTCCTGCGGGCGAAGGAGCCGCTGGGTCCTACTACTTACCGCTCCCTTCTTGTTCCTTTGGGTTGTAAATGCTGTGCCTGTTCTTTTCTTCTGCTGGTCAGCATCCTCGGCCCTCGTCGATAGCCTAAGCTGCCGAGGTGGCTTTGGGCATAGTGACGATCTTTGTGCTGCTGCTGCTCGGTCCGAGTGAGAACGAGAATTCTTTGTAGGAGCTCTTCAGATTCCCAGGATCTCCATGGCAGAACGTCAATGGCTTAGGAGAGAGGGCCCTAGGCACATGCCCCAAACCGTCTAAGCTGAAGACCTAAACTTGAAATCCCGAAACCGCCAACAACTGAAAACTTGGACAGATTCCTAGTGTAGGAGCCCTCGTGAAGGGCTTAAGATTTAGGGTTTGGGAATGCAGGAGCCAGAATGTAGGGCTTGGGTTCTAGTGGAGTCTAGCGCTTTGGACTGTAGCAGCAGTCAACACTTTGTAGGGCTTGGGGTTTAGGGTTGGTGAACATGTCGTTGGTTTTGAATCGCTACCGTTCCTTCACTCCGTGTCCAGAACCCTCGGATGAGAAATAGGTTTCTTTCCTTCCAGCCTGAACCCGAAAGACATAGACCCTAAACCCTAAACCCCCCCCAAACCCCCTAGACCCTAAACCCTGAACCCTAAACCCTAAATCCTAAACCCTAAATCCTAAATCTTAAACCATCCTAAACCCTAAACCCCGAAACCCGGAAACCCTGAACCACTGCCCCCAGGTTCGGCTCCAGCGGCGACCTGGGCATCCTAGAATCGGTTCTGGTGGTTCGAGCGATGCGCCTCCTACGCCTCATCCGGGCGCTCCGGATGCTGAAGTATTTCAGAGACTTGGACTACACTGGCTTTGGGGCTTGGGGTCTAGGGTTTAGGGCACTGGGTTTGGGGTTTGGGGCTTAGGGTTGAAGGTATTTCAGCAGGAAATGGCGGTAATCACCACCACAACAATAAGAAGAGGGCAAACGGTAAACAGTGAACGAGCGGAGCAACAGGAGCGATGATGCCAACAACATTTCCGACAGCATGCAACGGCAGTGGCAATAACAAGTGCCGCACCTTCACAAGCAGCAGCAACAACAACAGTAGTGCCAACAAAAGCAACGACAACATCAACGACTAAGATCCACCGATCGAGGCTGCACAGCAATATTAAGAACAGCAGTGTCGCAGCAGAAGAACCAGCAGCGGAAGCAGCAGCAGAGCGGGAGCAGAGCAGCATGGGCAGCACTGGCTTTCTGCTGCTATTGTCTCTTGAGCTCTGAGCCGGGTCCTTCAAGAATGGGTGAATGCGTCTGGTTTGCTTCAGGTTTCATTTTCGGGGCCCTGGAAAATTCAACACAAGGAAATTTCGAGAGACCAAAAAAAGCATCTACATCTCCAACCCAAGTTCGGGAGGCCGACTCTTCCCGGAGCCGGTGAACTTGCAAGCTCTGCGTACTATAGGGGCCTGAACAATTACCAATACTATTTTTGGGGCTTCCGTATTATGGTTATAGTACAGTGGGCCCCAAAACCCTATTCTAATTATTAAGGCCCCAATATTATCTCGCCCGCCGCTGAGGAACGGTTTGGCGACTGGTCTATGGGCTGCTCACATCGCACAATGCCCCCCGTTCTCGAAACAGTTTTTTGTGGTCTTGGGCTTCGGGGGCATATGGCCCGTGCGTTGAACTTTCGGATGCAGCATCAGGGAAGGTTGCCGCGCAGCGAAGTCCTGAGTCCTTAGGGTTTTTCTTTGTCGCCCCCTAAACCCTATACTGAGTCGTCAGGCCATGTTCTCGACCTTGTCGCTGATTCTGCTGACGCTGTACGTCTTCGCTTGCCTGGGGGTGGTGCCTTGCCGCAGAACCGACTGCCGAGTCCCAACCTTGAGTCCCAAGGGTTTAGGGTTTAGGGAGCATAAGCTCTGAAGATCTCTGAAGCCCAAACCTTATAGTGCTGTATGTTGTTATAGTGATAGTTATAGTCACAGTTATAGTTATAGGGCAATATCCCAGAAAATGCCAGACAATACCTGTAGTTCCTGTGCAATAGCCGCTAAACTGCCCTGTTATTGCCGTGGTTATAGTGCAACAGCCCCCAAATTACTTTATTGCAGTTCAAGTGACAGTATAGTATTATAATGCAGCAGCCCCAAACTGCCTTACTGTAGTTATTGTTTTTCATAGTTATAGTTACTATAGTTATAGTTCTAGTTGCCATAGTTCTTTACTATACTTATAGTTACCATGGCCATAGCTATAGTTGCTATAGGTACAGCATAATAGTCCCCCGTTCAAAAAATCGCAGAAGTCCACCCTTCCTTACGCGAACCGATCGGAGGAGCTCATCACCAAAGACGAGCAGCTCTTGAACAATCCGGTCACGCTTCTAGGCTCTTGTATCTCTTGTTAAGTATGGTTCAGGCTGCCACAACGGGGATCTATAGTAAGTAGTGTGTGTTCCTCATCATGTTATCTACTGTAGATCCATATTATGGGAGCTTAAGTTAAGTTTCCTAACAAGAACCCAGGCTTGCGATCATCGAGAACCACTTCGACTCGGTGATTGTATCAATGCTGACGCTGGTGCAGTTCGTCACTGTAGACTCGGCTGGGGCCCGAGGATTGCTAATGCTTCGCGTTTAGGAGTCAGGGGTTAAGTTCAAGGGCTGGGGATATCACATGCCTGTACTGTATAGCCGTTTCAGCGTGCACGCTTCTTTCTATTTAACAGAATAGTTTTTCTATTTCCATGTTCTGTCATGGCTCTGTTTCTGCCTCCCGGGGAGAGGGGGGCAGAGGATCAATTCCGTCATGGCTTGCATGTCAATCGCAAGCATCAAAATCCATGTTGGAACCCCACAACCCGGAAACTGTCAAGTACCGCTTTCGATGCTCGGGTGCAGGTGAACCATCGAAAATACAGGGGTTTCCGTAAACTATTTTCTACAAGAAATGTTATTGTAACTGTTACACCCCTTTATTCGTCGTTTGAATCTCTCCGAGCAGGGCTGCCGTGATGTAAGCACCGTTTCTTCAAACGTTCTCGGTGTCACATGTAAGCATTCGTGCATCCATCCGGATTCACATTTTCGGGCTACCAGGCCAAGCTATACAGATGACGGCTTTACGGAAACTTTGAAGCAGTCTCTCGTCTTGCCGGACGCATTTCTACTAATAGGTGCACGGGTACAACCTTCCGAATAGTTCCCACAGCCAGCAGCTTGCACAGATTGCCAGTCGATGAGCATGCACGGGTGTACTTTGTTCTGGTTTGGTTGTGAGTGCTCAGGGTTGGTGTTTCAGTTTTGAATAGGACCCTAAACCCTAAACCCTTAGGCAAGGGTTTCAGAACGGCTTCTAAGGTTGCACTGATCTACTACCCGCTGGTGAAGCTCAAGCCGATTCTCTCAGTCTACTTCTTTGTGGCGACCTCGGGGGTGATTGCTACAGGGTTTAGGGTTTAGGGGTTCCTTTAAAGGGTTCCTTTTAAAGGGATCTATAAGGATTACTATAAGGGCTACTAGGGATAAGGGTTGTGGGGTTTAGGGCAACGTAGATAGCGCGCTTTTACAGTTGCTCTCGAGGGCATGACATGTGATTGGTCAGATCAGTGCAGGGGACTGCAAGACGAGGCCGTGCATGTGTGGACCTATGGGAGTTTAGGGAGTTTGGAGTTTAGAGGGGGCTTAGAGGTTCAGGAAGTTTAGGGAGTTTGTCAATCTTCCCCGGAAGAGGGTTGAGGGTTTTGGGTTTAGCGCAATCTTCCCGGTATTCCATAGATCCTGGGTTGTAAATCCTGGATCCTAAAACCTTAAACCCTGAACCCTATAGCACATTAAAAAACCCTATAGCATGTTTTTAGTTTCAGGATCAGGCTTCAACGCCCCTCATGCGAACAAAGATCAGTTAGGAGTTGGCCGGGTTTCATGCGAAGGGCAGCTTGAGCAAGTATGTCAAACCCTGAATAAAGCCGAATAGCCCGAATAACCCGAATGACACCCCAGGAAGCTGAAAAAGGCCAATAACCCTAATGACCTTATCGGGGGTTTGATCTGCCTGGCCCGAGCCGGTAGCACAGCCTTTTTGCGCTTGCTACACGCCTGCTACGTTCAAGAAGGTCGAGCTTGTCAGTGTTTAGGGTTTAGGGCCCAAACCTTGTGACAAAAAACGCACGAAAGGACTGACCTAGCGTTGACGAATGTTTGTGTCAGCTGGGGCTGAATCTGGAACCCTGGTACCCACCGGGTCTGAGGCCATCATTCTGATCGTCTCGATCTCCCTCATGAACTTAGCCACTCCGCTGCTTGAGACCAGTTCTGGGTCTATGGCCTATGGGTTTAGGGTTTAGGGGTTTACGGTCCAGGGTTTAGCGTTGAGGGAGGATCCAAACTCCAAAACCCACGGCACCCAACCTCGAAGCCACGCCACTTAAATCCCAAGCCCGAAGCTTTAGCCCGAAAGTTCTGGGGTTTCCCGACGGAGGACGTTTCCGAAGCTCCAGCCCTACATGGGCACCCCAACCTCGAGCCCTGAACCTACCGGTGTGTTGGAAGAGCAGACGCATCCCAACAGCCCTAAGGTGACAGCTGTTCTTGTTGAAGGAGCTCTGGAGAATGCTTCTCACGAAAGAGAAGCAGAGAAGCTGAATCTTCAAGAGAAGTTGAAACAAGCTGCCTCTTGCTCGAAATCTTATAGCTGTGATGATGACGATGACTGATCATGTCAATCGCTGTTACTGTGCGGACAGATCACCGTTGCCATTGTGATCTTATTGTTTGCAAAATGGTTAGCATTGCGATAACTTTATAGCGATAATGATAGTGGCTCTTATTGTACCATGCTGTTGAAACTACATTTGCCTACGCTTTCTTGTCAGGGGAAGCAGAGCAATACCCTTCAAGTAAGGAATATACCTTACATTATAGGGGGCGTAATTACGATCTGAAGTATATTAGCTAATTCTGGGGTATTGGGCTCTCTGGGTGCTTGGTTTCCCGGGTTTATTGTAAGCCCACTGCCCGAAACCACCGGAACCCGAAAGCCCGAACACTACTAGTAGCGCCTGAAACTTATGAAGAGGCAACCCTGAGCCTAGACCCCGTGAACCCTAAACCCCCTAAACCCTAAACCCTAAACCCTAAACCCCTAAACCCTAAACCCTAAACCCCGGCTAGAAGACACGAGGGTTCAAAAAACAAAAACCCGAAAGCCGAAACCTGAAAGCCTAAACCACAAACCCTAACCCCCAAACCCTAACCCTTAAATCCCTGGGTTTTGTCAGAGAGGCCCCGGCTGGCTCATCCTAGCGCAGGAATTTTGGGCCGTTTCGAGCATGAATGGAGCCCTAAACCCTAAACTCCTAAACCCAAAGTACAATAAATCCTACATCCCTCAACCCTACACCCTAAAACCTAAACTAAAACACGACACCCTAAACCCCAAACTCTAAATCCAAATTACAAGAAACCCCAGAGCCGCAAAGGTACCGAGACTCAGGGAAGTCTTTGCGACCATGGATGCGAAACTTGGATGTTGGGTTAAAGGCTTGTTCCTTCAAGGGCTCTTGCAGTCTTGCACAGGGTTTTAAAGGGGGTTTCGGGGCTTTAAGTAAGGAAGGGGCTTTGGGGATTCCTGCCCAGAGAGCCCAATACCCCTTAATTAAGCAATATACCTCAAATTATAAGGGGTTTCATATTATGATTTAAGCTATATTCGGGCTCTCTGGGTATTTTAATTACGGTAATTACGTTATAATACCCCCCAAAACCCTATTCAAAGTATTGAGGCCCCTACATTAGGGCATGGTGGGGTTTGGGGTTTAGGGTGTAGGGTATTGGGTTATCAGATCATCTGGGGGCTGACAAGATTTCGAAGGGGTTGCAGGGTTTCCTCTAGGTGGGATTATAGTGGGTATAGCAGGTTGTAACATGGGTTTCCATGGTCAAAAGAGGCCAGGGAGCCTTCTTCCAAAAAGGAGGGATTCCAGGGCGGGGTATTGGGCTCGGTGACCTTTCCGTCGGGATAGAAGAATGGGCTTGTGTTAATCGGGTTTGTGCTGAGAGTTCGCGCGGAAGCAACTATCAGTTTAGGGACTATATAAGCTTGGGGTTTAGGGGAGAAGGTTTCTCTTGGCATCTCAGAGCGCGTCTGAGGAATGGAGATGGCATGGTGTCGTTGGAGGACGGCTAATATAGGGGCCTTAACAATTACCTATACTATTTTGGGGGCTCCTTCTCGTAATTATAGTATAATGAGCCCCAAAACCCTGTTCTCATCATTAAGGCCCCTACATTATAGAACCTATTCTGGATCCCTTGTAGGAGCCTTTACAGGAACCTTAAAAAGGACCCCTATTAAGTGCTCCTTAGCTTGCCAACCCTTCCTTCAAAAGTGGGTTGCGCAGGGGGCAGAGGCTGATGGTTCCGCAAGCCCTAAACACAAAGCCCCCCGTGGCCCTAGACCCCAACCTAAACCGTATGCCCTAAAGCCTGGATGGTCATGCTTAGCTTCTGCGCCTGGGGTTAGCTGTTCCTGTGATTACACCTACACTGTCCGTCCTTGCTAGCGTAGGTCGGTGCTTGAAGTCTGCTATGGGGTATAGGGGACTTATAACCCCACTTATAACTACCCATGAATCAACCTCCAAGTAGGAGTTCAGGATCGAAGGGTCTAGTGTGATTTTCGTCATGGTAGTCTATTGACTAGTGCTGACGGGGTTTGGCTTGCAGTCCTTGCTATGAAGGCTTAGGGTTTGGGGCCAAAACTCCAGTTGCCAGCAAAGCCCCCACAACGCCAGGAGATAGAGGCGGTACCCATGGACGTCATACCCAAAGAGTTCTTTGAGAAGAACTCTGTGGGCAGCATGCAGGCGTTTTGGGGGTCTTACGGGCCTAAGCCCCAAAGACCCCCCTAAACCCAAAAACGGAAACCCTAAGCCATAAACCCGAAACCGTGGCATAGGCTGCGGTTTCGGCTTCAATGCCTAAACCCTAAACCCTAAAGATTCAAGGGCCTCAGGATTTCGGAGTTAGGAGGCTTACCCAAAAGCAGCGAAGCCATAAGCCGTGAGCCTCGGCAAGGAGGAGCCCTTTAGGATCTTGCCTGCTTCTGAAGGAGATAGCTCTAAGTTCCCTTTAGGGTTTAGGGTTTAGGGAGGGATCTACTCTAAACCCTAAACCCTAAACCCTAAACGGGTTTAGGGTTTAGGGTTGGATCTACTGTAAATCGTATTGTTATGGTGGCTTTAATCAAAGAAATACATCATAACAAGAACCCAGGATATTAAGTTGCTGTGTCCTTTGAGCCAGGGGGTTGTCTCTGATTTGGGGTTCCAGGTTCAGGGGGCAATCCCACACCGCCGAAATGCTAATATATGAGCCTTTCTAGCTGGCAATACTATTTGGGGGGTCCATGTTATGATTATATATAGTCTAGTATGCCCCTAAACCCTAAACCCTAAACCCTGTTCTAATTATTAAGGTCCCTACATTCAACCCCGAGCTGCTCCGCAGTTTGATCTGGAACACGCCTGCGCAGGAAATCTTCGAATGTTTGGATGTTGACGGCGGGGGCGAGCTTTCTCAGGAAGAGTTTGCCCGGAGCCGAGTTCCGAAAAATGAGGATTCCCAATGTTCGAAGAGACTCCAATATCCCTTAATTAAGGAATAGACCCTAAATTCTAGTAGGATCCCTAATATGATTTAAGGAATATTCCTGAATTAGGGGATATTGGAGTCTCAGGGTTTAACTGCGGAAGCACCCCGGAAGGAGGGTCATGATTTAGTGGCGTATTGTAACCCTAAACCCCTAAACCCTAAACCCTAATACGCAATCACTCTCGCTGCTTCAAACGTATTGCCTTCAGCAGTCTGCGGCAGGGTTCAGGGTTTCGGTTCTGGTGGCTCCCTACACCCTAAGCCCAACGGCCCTGAAGGTTCTATATTCGTGGGCTTCTGTGCTTTAACGGTTTAACCCAAGCAACAGCAGCTCTGGTGTTTCGAAGCCTGATTGCTGGCCAGCCCACAGTCATAAGTTCGAAGCTTGACGCCGGAACCTGTGGGACTATGGCCTAAAGTCTTCGGGCACAGCTTCGTGGTGGCCGCTGAGAATTCGGGTTTCTTTTGTGGGTGCCGATGCTCACGCCACCTTGAAAGCCAAAGCCCAAATCCTTGAAGTTCTCGGGTGTTGATTTTTCGAGTTTCGGGCATAGAGGTTTTTTTGGGAACTCTTGCTCGAGGCTACGGGTTGTTGAGCTCGGCACAGTAACGGGGTTGGGAAAAGCTACCACAGGTACCATTGGCGATGGGCAAGTTATACAAGAGAAAGGCCTAGTTAGACACATGGTGGTTGCCGCATCACAGCTCTGGAAACGTTGCAACGTCTTGCAAACCCGAATAATACAGCAGCATAACTCCAAATTCCCAACCCCCAAACCCTTAAACTTATTGTAAACCCCTGCAGACCATGAACCCTTAACTGCCTTAAACCCCCCAGACATGTTCAAACCTAGATCTCAACATTGGAAAGCCTGAGCCACTGTCGAACCTGTATAGAACCCTTGTAGTACTCCTGAAAGTATCCCTGAAAGCAGTCAAAAGGTCGACGGGCTGCTGGACATCTTCTTCCGCGATGTGCCGCTCGAGATGCTCGGCCTATGTGGCCGTTTCGGAGTGAGGGCGGTAGGGTTAGGGCTTTGGGTTTGCAAGACCTGCACTTGAAGCCCCAAGCCCCAAACCCTAAACCCTAAACTTTAAACCCCAAACTCGAAGCCCTAAACTCCAAACCCGAAGCCTTAAACTCCAAAATCCCAAAAAATCAAGGACCGTGCAGACCTTGAAGATGCTCCGCATGCTGGAGACCCGGATACTTTGTCATAGTTGGGTAACATTTTACATTTTTATGGGTACTTAAAGCCGATAAGGAATAAAAACTTAGATTTTTATGGGTACTTAAAGCCAATAAGAAATAAAAAATTTAATGTTTATGGGTACTTAAAGCCAATAAGGAATACAAAATTAAATTTTTATGGGTACTTAAAACCCAATAAGGAATAAAAATTTAGATTTTTGAAAATTAAACCTATCCCAACCATGAACTAGGATAGAGGGCCTGGCGGGAACCATCGATGCGGTGCAGCAGAAGCTTCCAGCGCCTTGGCCTCCCTTGGAAGACTTGTTCAAGCGTTGTGTGTGTGTATAATATATATATATATATGTATATATAAATGTAGAAATATATATATATATATATATATATAATGAATATATATATATATATGCACACAGACATAGTCTTTAAAGGGGTTTGAGGGTTCTTTTTTCGAGTTTTGGGTGTGAAGGGCTTGCTTTTTTCTCAATGAACTGTTTCGGTTTAGGGTTGGGTGTCAAGGGCTTAAGGGTCTGTCTTCTTGGGTTATCAGGACCATTGCTATCATGATGAACATGCTTTCTGTCCTTGGCACAAGTCTGAGTAATCTTTGGATTTAAACCCTAGACCCTAAACCCCTAAAACCCTAAACCCTAAACCCCTAAACCCTGGACCCTAAAGCTCTTGACGGTTACCTTACCCCCAGTGCTACTTGCCGATGTCCACTGATGCAGTTTTAGGGTTTTAAGGGTTTAGGGGTTCGGGGGTTTAGGGTTTAGGGTTGGGGGTTCAGGGTTTAGAGTGTTCTGAAAGCTTTCCTTTCTTACCTGCCGAGGTCGCAAGCGACAAGGAGACGCTTAGACAGTTTGAAAAGACAAGTTGTGACAAGCTTCGCAGCCTGAACCCTAGAGAAGTGACGGTGGAAACGCTACACTCTTCATGGGGCGTACTTCAGAAGAAGAGACCCAATCCTTGTCGCTCGTAGCAAGCATCATTACGCAAAAAGGTAGCTGCAGTATTAAACCCGATACTAGTACGGACCATCTGGCACATAGCGTCCTTCGAGGTGGGTTAGCACCCTATGAAACCGTGTAGCAACCTATCAAGCCCCATAACCCTACAAGCCCTACGTACAAGCATGCGAGCCTATCAAAGCCAGGTAATATGGGGGCTTAAATAAGTACCTATACTATTTTGGGGGTTAATTATAGTATAATGGGCCCCGAAACCCTATTCTAATTATTACGGCCCCTATGTTCAAATCTTTTCCACGAGCCCATGAGCCCTCCCAGTGGGTCCTTGCCAGGCTCCTGTGCCGGCGCGGGATGTCGAGGAATGCCTGTTCGGGGTTTTGGGCTCGACGAGGGGCCCTTACCCCTAAACCCTAAATCCTAAACCCTGAACTCTAAACCCTAAACTCCCTAAACCCTAAACTCTAAACCCTAAACCCTTATCAAGGACACCCACTCCAAACCATAACTTCAGGAAGAGCCTGCAGCGCTTGTGTTTTGCTCAAGGTCTGCGGACGTAGGAGTCTCGGGTTCTGGGTCCCCAGAGAGCCCAATACCCCTTAATTAAGGAATCTAGCTTAAATCATAATATGAAGCCCCTTGCAATTTAAGGTGTATTGATTGCTTAATTAAGGGGTATTGGGCTCTCTGGGTCACTGGTGCAGGGTTTTGGGTCAGCGGTTTGGGGCCTGCTGGCTCCGGGCTTTGTGGAAGCCCCTCAACCCTAAACCCTAAACCCTAAACCCTAACCTCATCTTACAACCCTGGACCTAGAAGTATCGGTTCCCACTCAGTAAATGAAACAGGGAAGCCCTGGTAACATCGTGCAAAATTCCCTAGAGTTATAGACCCTTATTGAGAGTTCATAAGGCTCATGTCAAACTCGAATCAAACTCGAACAGACCTTGAGTTCCAGCATGCTAAGCCCGATGCTGAATCCCCAAGACCACAGACTCCCATCTGTTGCGGTCTGATGCTTTTTTTGAGCCTATGTGTATATGTACATATATAGATATATGTATATACATATATTTATTGATAGATAGAGAAATGTATCTGTATGTAGTTTGGGTTCACATACTTTCATACAGGGTTGCTCCCGTAAGTGTGCAGCGTTTTGGGAGTTCAAGGCTTTCGGGTTTAGGGGCTTAGGTTTTTAGGTTGTTAGGGCTCAGGGATTTGGGATTCAAGGTTTTCGGGTAGGAGGGTGTTGAGTCTAGTTTGGGGTGTGGGGTAGGTCGGACGCAGGAACGAGACAAAGCCGTGTGTCCCTTCACAACACCTTGGCGATACTGCTACCTCAAAGCCATAGCAAAATACCAACAGCACCCACAGGCCGCAACCAAGAAGAAAGAAGCTTTCCATTCATGCAGGAGAAGGCAGGCACTCATGGGGATGCCTTCCGCAAGCTGCTCACATAGCTGGCAGGCGCATGTGCCCTAGCTTGTGATCAGTTACGTTTAGGGTTTGGCGTTGGTGAAGTCAGCAAATCCTCTCCGAATATGGATGTCAACAAAAATCCGTTATGGGTTTGGGTGGGCTTGTGCTACAAGTCTCTTCGGGAACCCGAAGGAGGAAGCTTACCGAGCAGTCCAGCCTTAAAGCCCCAAAAGATGCTGGGTAAGGAACCCTTAAGGGTTCCTTAAAGGCTACTTTAAAGGGTTCTTTTTCGGGTTCCTTTAAAAGAGCCCGAAAAGGATGACCTTGAAGGAACCCAGAATTCCTAGTTCTTGAGCCATTCTTGAGCCATCCTGTGAACGGGTCTAGACTATGGCTTCTTCGGTCCCACCGCTGCTTTCCTGAGCCTGAACACATAGAATTGGAGCAGGTGCTTTTATTATAGAGTTCTTTTAAAAGGTTACTATAAGGGTCATTATGAGGGTTTAGAGTTTAGGGCAGGGCCTGCATAATCAGAATAAAGGAATTCAGATGTTGTTCGAAATCAAAGCAGGGTTGAATCTGGAATCAGGCCGGGTTTAGGGTATGACGGGACCTCTCCTGTAAAGAGCTTCCAACTGAGTTCAAGCCTCTTCCTAGTCCAAAAGGCTTTAAATTAGATCCAAGCTGTCAGGAGGCAGATCATAGTGCGAATGCCAGCTTGCATCCAGTTTCAAGTTCCCACTTGCTGCGCATTGCTTCGACTCAGATAAGTTTCAACCCATGTTCCTTATGTTTCGGCTTCGAATTGGGTTCAAGGCTGCCGCTCACGACCGCTTTCAAACCGGTCGATATCAACCTGCACAGGAACGAGCCGATCATGGGCTTAGAATCGGAATCAACCTTCCAGAGTAGCAGGCAAACATTAGCTTGGAGCCGGAGTCAACCTTACACAATAGCAGGTAAATATCAGCTTGGAACCGGAATCAACCTCAACAGTTAGTCACTCGTTGGCCTTCTTTCGCTGCAGTCCTGGCCATTCGTTGTCGTGGAAGGTGTCCCGACCATGCTTTATCGTAGAAGGGAGGCCGCTCCTCCCAGCTCCCCGGAGTCGTCCTCGCCCGTGGAGGTGCAGGAGGAGAACTCAGCAGGCTCAGCTGAGGCGTGCTTGTCAGTGCAGGCAAGCTCAGCAGCGGGCGGCTTTCCGGTTGCAATCTCAGCCCCTGACTCCTCCACGCTTGTGGCCGCCGAAAGCAAGGACAAGGGTGCCGTGTGAGGCTGGGCTGGGCAGAGCATGCGACACAACAACTCATTGGCGAGGCTCAGCCCAACCTGCGCAAATGCGCACAGAAGTGGCTGCAAGAGAAAAGCATAATGCACTCGACGCTGCGGAACGGCACTGGCAAGAAGAGTGCTTCCGACTCCGGCCGCCAGCGCCGGATGCAATTGATGAGAGCTACTTTCTTGTTGTTGCACCAGCAAGAAGGATTTTCAACAACGGAAGCTCCAGCTAGCTCGTGAGTGTGCTTTGCAGCACAGTCCAGCTCGAGCCATAAAAAAGATGAAGGACGCAGGAGTGCCTGCCCAGGAGTTGCCCAGCATGGTGCAGCTGAAAAACCAACGGCCCAGTGTCAAGAAAGAGACAGAATACTCCACGGACTGCTTGCAGCAGCTGAAGAAGGTTTTGGCTGAGCATGGCTGAGCCGCCAGACGGCCTGTGCATGTACCATGACAGTTGTTTGCGAGCCGAAGGAGGTAGGCATCCCGTTCTCTGTGTCAGGCACGCATGATGTTTTCCAAGGTTGCGGACTCCCGGCCTTCCTGTTGGATTTCACATATAAGACAAACCGAGACAGCCTGCTTTTGGGCTGCATCGGGGCAGCCGGTCTTCTGTCTCAAGCTCGGTCCTTGCCGAGTGTGCGAATGATACCAGGATTCTTTGTTCTCGCGAACTCTGAAGATGAAGCAGCTCACATCGTGCTCCTGGACCCCCCTTTCCTCGAGCATGCCAAGAAATGAAATATGAAGCTGACAGACGGTTTTTTGGATTGCAAGTGCGTGAATGCTGTCCTGAAATGGTGCCGACAGACAGATCAGAAGTTGTTCCTGCACTTGTGCCTCCAGCACGTAAAGAAAAACATCAGGGACGAGTTTGCGAAGGGTGATAGTGTGACAGGGCATCCTCGTTCGCGGAATGCGGAGCTTCTTCCGGTCATACTGGAGTTTGTTCAGTTCTTCGCAACCTTGCCCAGCGATCTTCAATTCCACACATTCTGGTCTAGCATCTTGACACGGATGGCATCCGGGGAGGCAGCCGCAGACTTCAACGAACCTGTCACGGCGGCGTACTTGAGAGAGCATATCTTAAACGGCAAAGGTATGCTGGATTGCGACAGCAGGTTTTCCTTGGGGTTTCCCGAAGGCTCTTTTGTCCGTGTAGTCCTTTCGTAGCAATGCAATGCCAGGGCCACAGTGGCAAGCCAGTTGGGCTAGCGGATTGGGCGCAGTAGAACCGGGTTACGCGACGTACTCCACCAACGCTGTCGAGTCATTGCGCTTTGGTATCAAGCATTTGATGGACAATGCCCCGAAGCAAGATGTGGCAGAAGCCATGGTCCAGGCTGCCGCGAACTCTACAGCAGCATCAAGGGCCACATCGAGAACTTGAGCAGGTGCAGCAGATATACGCGGCATAAGATGACTTGTTCTCTTATTTCGCTGTCTTGCGGCATAAGATGACTTTTTCGATCATCTCGCGTAACATCACGAGACTGTAGTCCTTGTGGTCCCTGTGCATTGTAGAGGAATGCTTAGAATGACTGAGTAATATCGAACAGGAATATGTTCAGGAGTCGGCGATTCATCCAGAACCGCTTGGACAAGTTGTAGCTTGATCGTGTGGAAGCAGCAGCAGACGGATCCTGCCAATCCGTGGCCTTGACGCTGTCTGCAGACATTGCGCTGCACGCTTTTGCATTTCGAACGCAAGTGGTGGGACACCAGCGAAGCACTGCCACCTTATTCAAAAACGATATCGACATGTCATTCCCTTCCTTCGAATCCTATCTGGATACCATGAGCTTGCCGGACACGTGGGGAGACGACCTGACGCTTGCTGCCGCATCCCATCTGCTTCTGCGCAGGATCCGTGTCGCCGACCACGATTTGGAAAGGGAGTGTTTTTTCAGTGCGCCAGCCATTATCTCTGAAGAGATCTGGGGAAGCGACATAGTCGTATGTCACCTCTTGCAGAATCACGACGAAGCCACTCGCCCGGGGGCGCGAAGAGGGAGCCGTGAGACCCGTGTGCAAACACAGATTGCAGTTGGATCTAAGCCATTCCAGGGCCCGCAAAGACCAGCTTAAATCTGAAATCAAGCTGCTTCAGATGTTCGGGGTTTCTGGTCGAGGCACTTGCTGTTGGAGTCAAGCTGTTCCTCTAAGTCAACTAACTGCCTTCGACCCTGACCGCCAGCTTGCATCCAGCTTCAACTCTTTCTTGATTTTGCATATCAGCTAAACCCTGGAATAAGGTTTTGGGGTACAGTATCGTATCGTATTGATGGGGAGCCCTAAGACTAAGAAATGCAATTGGGAATTGTTGAGTTCTCATTCTAGGGCTTTAGGGTTATATGGGTTTTAGGACTCAGCCGTTGGTCTAAGACCAGGGTTCATGGTTTTTCTTAAAGTTCGAGATCCTGGGAGTCCCGACTTTGAGGATCCTACCACTTAACTTAGTGACTATTCTAGGGCCGATTTTAGGGACCTTTGTTGTTTTTGAAAGCCCATCATACTTGGAGGTTCATGGGTAGTTATAAGTGGGCTTATAAATCCCTTAATATGGGTTATAATTATGGTTACCCTACTTATAAACCCCCCACTTATAACTGCCCATGAACCTCCAAGTAGGCCGCCCGAATCTACTTGGCGATTCAATCGGTTCAGAGCCTGCCATTAGCAAAGCAGAAACGTGAGAAAGACTGCCTTGAATCCTGAGCCCAAAACTCTGAGTCAACCCTAAACCTTAAACCCCTAAACCCCTAAACCCTAAACCCTAAACCCCCTAAAACTCTGGGTCAGCTTTTCAAGCGAGGGATGCTTAATCCCACTTATGTTCGCCCCACCTTTTGGCCTCTTTGTCAAGCGCTTGAACATGGAAGCATTCAGACCTATCATTAGTAGTTATAGTAGCAATTATAATGACAGCAATAATGGTAACAATAGTGATAATAGTAATAAGAAATAGTGATACTGGTAATCACCCTTTGGAGCAAGGCATGCTGGCTCGTGCTGTGAATTGCGCGCAGCGCGTGCGATAATGCCTGGGCAGGCCTTGGGTGGGTCTCGTGGCCTTTTTGAGCTCAATCTCATGGGTTTGTCTAGTCTTCTTGCTAGTGCTATGGACAAGACCCTCAATAGTGATAAGCCCCAATTCTCAATCTGGTCTCGCCCTTCACCCCACCCACACCATGTTCTGTGCATCAAGCCCAGAAACAAACAGACAAACAAACCTTGCAACACTTCGCATGCAAACTTACAGCGATGTTGAGGATCCCGAACTGCCAAAGCAATGACCAAGCCCTGAATATGGAGGCCTTAGCAATTACCTATACTATTGTCGGGGTTCCTTATTGTTTTAATGATAAACCGTATTCTAATTATTAAGGTTCCTATAGTATACCATCCCATGCCACCCTCCAAGCGTGCACCGAAACCTTGAGGTCTCAACGTTTAAGGCTCCACAAATGCTCCAGGAATCGACTCAGAAAGCCTAAATCCCAAAGAACTCTAAATCCTTAAATAACTAGATCATCAGCCCGAAATTCCCTAAGTGCTAAACTCTAAACCCTACACCTTGCATTCGCAAGCCTTAAATCTCCAAAGCTTTAAACCCACCCGATGTCGGCTTCAGATGACAGCCAGCTCGATCTTTGCACCCGTTTTTGCCCGATAGCCGTGTTTCAGGGCCGTCAGAGTTTAGAGGGCTGTTTGAGGTTTCGGTTTCGGGTCTTCAGGCGTCGGGCAAGGGTTCAAGTTTCGCAGCTGTTGAGACCACCTCCGGCAGGCAACGTTTTCAAGGGGCCAAGATCTAGAATTTAAGACCTCTAGCCTCAAAAACAACGGCTCGAAACTCTCTCCCCCCAGGCACTAGGCCGAATAGGGTAACTATAGGGTATAGCTACTTAAAGCCCAACTAAGGTACAGCTCTGCTTACCAAGTCAAGTCCCGTGAGCCTTTCAGTATCGAGGGAAGGGGGTTTAAGAGCCCTGTCCTGAAGCATTCGCTTAAACCCAGCCTCCGAACCACAACCCCCAAAAACCGAAGAGCAGTGACTTGTGACTGAAGCACATTATACCCTTTTCCCCACACCCTAACCCTTGAGTGCAGGGTCCCTGCCGAGCACGTAGAGGAACTTCTGCACTCCTGCAGTCCGGATCACACCTCTGCACCCGAGATCGTGTGATTGAAACTCCTCCGGTTTAGTGTCCAATACTGTCGGGTACTACTGTAGGGTACTGCTAGTTACAGGGTACCATCTATGCAAGATACTGCTACCTAGTGCTAAAAGCATGATCCTGAGAACCGAACCCCCGAAGTCTTGCCCTAAACCCCAAACTCTAAACCCTAAACCCTAAACTAAACCCTAACTTTCTACACGATCCTCCGACGTCTCACCAGTCGGTCCTCGCTGCCCCGAGACCGCTTTCAATCCCGGGTCTCTTAGCCGTAATCCCGTAACCCCGACCTCTAAACCCGAAGGTCTACTAAGCCCGAAGCTCTAGAATTATGTGCTTGTAGAGCACTGCAATGAAACCCCACCGATGCTTGGATGTGCACCGGACAGACATGGAGTAGCCATGCACGACGAGGGTTTTAGACGGCTGTGCAGCCTTTATGTAAAGGATCGAAGGCAAGGCTGATAAGGGTTTGGTGAGGCGGTTAGAAGCGTTGCAGAGGGCTTCAGGGTTTAGGGTTTCGCGTCGTGGGCGTAAGTGGTTTCGGAACTTAAATGGGATTGCTTGCTTGGTTTCAGCGTGCCTAGAGCCTGAACCGTGCACTTTATCCTGACAGCCGTTTTGATCCACCAATGTCTGTGTTTGCATCTGGGTCATATCTGTAACTTTACCTGTCGATGTGCTGTCCATCTGCCCGTCCGTCTGCCCGTCCGTCTGTCTGTTCGTCCGTTCGTCCGTCTGTCCGCTGTCCGTCCGTCCTTCTGTCTGCCGCATGCGCGGCATCCGTATCTGTCGACCCTTTGTCTACGCCTCATATACATGTGTCTACGAACTTGCAAGTGTAGCGTGGTATCTAGGCACATAGATGCAGATCAATCAATCAAACAAACAATCGATCCAGCTAGCTATCTATATGCTTGTCTATCTACCTATCTATCCATCTAAACATACATTAATTACACACATACGTGCATCCATACATACGTACAGAGAGACAGACAGACGGACGGACAGACAGACAGACCGACGGACGGACGGACGGACAGACAGACAGATATGCATATATCTAAAACGTATATATATATATATACACCTGTGTGTATCTGTATATATATATATATAGATAGTGCCCGCATTTATGTGAGCGTGTCTGCCCTTGCATATGTGGGACTTCTCTGACAAGACGGATCCTTGTGCTTTTCCAAGAACGCCAAGATCAGCATGAGCCATGCACCCAAACTTGGAGCCCTAAACGGCTCGTCACAGAGCTGCCGAAGCCTGAGAACTCTCGCATTGCACGCCCGGCGGGGGATAGATCCGAAGGATTCCAACCCTCACGACCGTAGAAGACAGACTGGTGTCGAAGCGAAGCAAAGCAAAGCACGTACGGTCTCTTCGGTGTGTGCGCTTTGAGTGGCTTCGGGCTTCAAACTTGCCCAGAACCACCAGTAGGCCGTAAGCATTTACTCAGGCCGGAAGGGTTTTGTGCATAAGCTTGAGCAGTGCTTGGAGCGAGCGAGCGTGGGTGTTTCAACCCTAAACCTTATACCCTTAGAAGCCCCAAACCCTTAACCCTTTGCCCTTGGAAACCCTAAACCCTATGCCCTATACCCTTAGAAGCCCTAAGCCCTAAACCCTATGCCCTGCGAGTGCGGAGCACTTCCAGGTCGCTCGGTTTCAGTGGTTCTCTACGTGGAGGTTCATGGGTAGTTATAAGTGGGGTAAAAAGTGGGTAACCACAATGACAACCCCTATTAGGGGACTGAAAACCCCACTTATGACTACCCTGAAACCCTAAAGAACCCTAAACCCTAAACCCTATAGAACCCTTAAAAGAACCCTAAACCCTATAGAATCCTTAAAGGAACCCTAGAACCCAACTTAAAACTACCAATGAAGCCTCAAGTACGAGCCACTCAACTCAGGGCTGGCTCGACCTCGGGCTTAGGGCTTTAGGCTTTAAGGCCTTAGGGTTTAGTTTAGGGGTTTAGGGGTTTAGGGGTTTAGGGGTTTAGGGGTCTAGGGGTTTAGGGGTTTAGGGTTTAGGGTTTAGGGTTTAGGGCGCCCTCAAGGCACAATCTCAACCGCTAGACCAAACCTTTGAAACTCATCTTGGGGCCTGAATCATTACCTATACCATGTTGGGGTTCCTTATTATACTTATAGTACAATTCACCCCCAAAACCCTATTCTAATCATTAAGGCCCCTACGCGAAATCCTAAATAGCGCTTATAGTAGCCCTTATAGACCCCTGTAGAGGAACCCTATTATAATTCTTTAAGGCTCCTGTATCAAACTCAAACGATGACGCACGCAACTTGGACCTCCTGAGCTTTTCGGGGTCCTGGTCGGCCGGCTTGCTCAAGCTCCGGTGATGACACATTAGTCAATATGATCATTACTGATTAGAGTAGGGTACATTATGGTTTCAAGTATAAAAATATGAAAAGTTCGCATGATTCTCATGAAGCAGCTGCACGCTCGAAATTTGGTTCGCATCCTACGCTCGATATCAGCCATGGCTTCTGTTGTGGCTCCGCTCCTTGGCAGCCGTGCTTCTGCGATCGCCCAGGAGAGGGCCTCCCCCCAGGCCCTCGGTGCGCGGCGACCGTCTCTTCGGCCTCTCCGGGAAGCTTCTGGCGGCTGCAGTTCTGCTTGCAGAGCCTCCGCCGTGCTCGCCGCAGCCGGCGGATTCCTCAGCCTTCGGAGGTCCGAGCGCTGTCGGCGCCAGGCCGCCTCGGCCTCTGCCTCTCCGCGTGTAGCGGTGATTGGCGCTGGCCCGGCCGGCTTGGCAACGGCCTTGGCCCTCCGAAAAGAAGCGAAGCTCCAAGACGTCACGGTCCTGGAGCGCTCGCCTGAGCTCAGGCGCGGGACTGGACGGGTAACAGCCCATCGTACTTCCCCTTAGTTGTCTAGCTGTGAGGAGAGCTCTGCGCAGTTTGCGACTTATGCTGTGGGGCATCCGCTCATGAGCGGTTGCCTCCGTCCTCGTCCTGTTGTGGAAGTACCCTATAACCTGACCCAGCCTCCGAACCCTAAGCTTAGTTGCACAACTGAACCCATACAGCTCTAATCTCCTGCAAACAAGCCTTCAACCTTCTTCTAATCTGTAAGCCCTGCATCAAATAAGCCCTTAACCCGCGAGCCTGCCGCAGGCCAGGGGTGGGCGGCGGAGTGCAGCTGCACTCCGGTGCCTCGTTGCTGGACACGTGGGTTTTACTCAGCAGCTCTTTGTTGGTTGGTTGGTTGGTTGGCTTCATCGGACTTTGAGAGGGCATGTTTGCGCAGCGCCTCCACGCCAAAATGGCGAAGGAGCTTGCAGGTTTCCCAAACTGAGTCTTTTTCGTGTCAGAAGCTCGCGAATCTTTGCCCCAGAGCCGAAACTGCCAAACCGAAGCTGTTTGGCCCTAGTCGCCGTTCTGATGCTTGGAGCTTGAAGCTCCTGAAATTCCAAGACCCCGATGATGCTGGCGCTTGTTTGGTCCACCTGATGCTGATGATGCTGGCTCATTTCGTGCCCCTGTGCAAGACGGTGCCCAGCTGATGCTGATGATGCTCGCTGCTGTGGTGCCCCTGCCAAGGGAGACGAAGAAGCACAGCTGCTGATGACTTGTTTGGTCCACCTGATGCTGATGATGCTGGCTGATGTCGTGCTCCTGTGCAAGACCGCGCTGATGCTGATGATGCTCGCTTGTTTGGTGCCCCTGCCAAGCGAGAGGAACCAACCCAGCTGATGCTGATGATGTTCGCTTGTTTGGTGCACCTGCCAAGCGAGAGTCCAGCTGATGCTAATGATGTGCAAGAAGCAGCCCAGCTGATGCTGATGATGTTCGCTTGTTTGGTGCACCTGCCAAGCGAGAGTCCAGCTGATGCTAATGATGTGCAAGAAGCAGCCCAGCTGATGCTGATGATGTTCGCTTGTTTGGGGCACGCCAAAGTCCAGCTGATGCTGATAATGCTGGCTGATTTGATGCCCCTGTGCAAGAAGCAGCCCAGCTGATGCTGATGATGCTGATGCTGGCTGATTTGGTGCCTTTGTACAAGAAGCAGGCCCAGCTGATGCTGATGTTTGCTTGTTTAAGGCACCTGCCAAGCGAGAGTCCGCCTGATGCTGATGAATTTGGCGCAGAAGCAGCCCGGCTGAGATGTTCGCTTGTTTGGGGCACCTGCCCAAGCGACAGTCCAGCTGATGCTGATGATGCTCGCTTGCTTGGTGCACCAGCCAAGCGAAAGTCCAGCTGGCGGTGCGCCTGTGCAAAAAGCAGCCTAGCTGATGCCGATGATGTTCGCTTGTCTGGGGCATTTGCCAAGCGAGAGTCCACCTGATGCTGATGCTGCTGGCTGATTTGGTGCCCTGTGCAAGAAGCAGCCCAGCTGATGCTGATGATGTTGGCTTGTTTGGGGGGTCTGCCAATCGGGAGTTCTCCTAATGCTGATGATGCTGGCTGGTTCGGTGCGCCTGTGCAAGAAGCAGCCCAGCTGATGCTGATGGTGCTCGGTGTTGTGCTGCACCTGTCAAGCGAGAGTCCAGGTGATGCTGATGATGCTGTCTGATCTGGTGCCCCTGTGCAATAAGCAGCCCAGCTGATGCTGATGATGCTCGCTTGTTTGGGGCACCTGCCAAACCAGAGTCCACCTGATGCTGATGTTGTGCAAGACGCAGCCTAGCTGATGCTGATGATGTTCGCTTGTTTGGTGCACTTGCCAAGCGAGAGTCCAGCTGATGCTGATGATGCTGGCTGATTTGGTGCCCAGCTGCTGCTGATGATTTTCACTTGTTTGGTCCACCTGATGCTGATGATGCTGGCTGATGTCGTGCTCCTGTGCAAGACCGCGCTGATGCTGATGATGCTCGCTTGTTTGGTGCCCCTGCCAAGCGAGAGGAACCAGCCCAGCTGATGCTGATGATGTTCGCTTGTTTGGTGCACCTGCCAAGCGAGAGTCCAGCTGATGCTAATGATGTGCAAGAAGCAGCCCAGCTGATGCTGATGATGTTCGTTTGTTTGGGGCACCTGCCAAGCGAGAGTCCAGCTGATGCTGATGATGCTGGCTGATTTGGTGCCCCTGTGCAAGAAGCAGCCCAGCTGATGCTGATGATGCTGATGCTGGCTGATTTGGTGCCTTTGTACAAGAAGCAGGCCGAGCTGATGCTGATGTTGGGTTGTTTGGAGCACCTGCCAAGCGAGAGTCCGCCTGATGCTGATGATGCTGGCTGATTTGGCGCAGAAGCAGCCCGGCTGATGCTGATGATGTTCGCTTGTTTGGGGCACCTGCCCAAGCGAGAGTCCAGCTGATGCTGATGATGTTCGCTTGCTTGGTGCACCAGCCAAGCGAAAGTCCAGCTGGCGGTGCGCCTGTGCAAAAAGCAGCCTAGCTGATGCCGATGATGCTCGCTTGTCTGGGGCCCTTGCCAAGCGAGAGTCCACCTGATGCTGATGCTGCTGGCTGATTTGGTGCCCTGTGCAAGAAGCCGCCCAGCTGATGCTGATGATGTTGGCTTGTTTGGGAGGCTGCCAATCGGGAGTTCTCTTAATGTCCTAATGCTGATGATGCTGGCTGGTTCGGTGCGCCTGTGCAAAAAACAGCCCAGCTGATGCTGATGGTGCTCGGTGTTGTGCTGCACCTGCCAAGCGAGAGTCCAGGTGATGCTGATGATGCTGTCTGATCTGGTGCCCCTGTGCAAGAAGCAGCCCAGCTGATGCTGATGATGTTCGCTTGTTTGGGGCACCTGCCAAGCCAGAGTCCAGCTGATGCTGATGATGCTGGCTGATTGTCTGCCCTGTGCAAGAAACAGCCCAGCTGATGCTGATGATGTTCGCTTGTTTGGTGCACTTGCCAAGCGAGAGTCCAGCTGATGCTGATGATGCTGGCTGATTTGGTGCCCAGCTGCTGCTGATGATGTTCACTTGTTTGGTCCACCTGATGCTGATGATGCTGGCTGATGTCGTGCTCCTGTGCAAGACCGCGCTGATGCTGATGATGCTCGCTTGTTTGGTGCCCCTGCCAAGCGAAAGGAACCAGCCCAGCTGATGCTGATGATGTTCGCTTGTTTGGTGCACCTGCCAAGCGAGAGTCCAGCTGATGCTAATGATGTGCAAGAAGCAGCCCAGCTGATGCTGATGATGTTCGCTTGTTTGGTGCACCTGCCAAGCGAGAGTCCAGCTGATGCTAATGATGTGCAAGAAGCAGCCCAGCTGATGCTGATGATGTTCGCTTGTTTGGGGCACCTGCCAAGCCAGAGTCCAGCTGATGCTGATGATGCTGACTGATTTGGTGCCCCTGTGCAAGAAGCAGCCCAGCTGATGCTGATGATGCTGATGCTGGCTGATTTGGTGCCTTTGTACAAGAAGCAGGCCGAGCTGATGCTGATGTTTGGTTGTTTGGGGCACCTGCCAAGCTGATGATGCTGGCTGATTTGGCGCAGAAGCAGCCCGGCTGATGCTGATGATGTTCGCTTGTTTGGGGCATCTGCCCAAGCGAGAGTCCAGCTGATGCTGATGATGCTCGCTTGCTTGGTGCACCAGCCAAGCGAAAAGCAGCCCAGCTGATGCCGATGATGCTCGCTTGTCTGGGGCACTTGCCAAGCGAGAGTCCACCTGATGCTGATGCTGCTGGCTGATCTGGTGCCCTGTGCAAGAAGCAGCCCAGCTGATGCTGATGATGTTGGCTTGTTTGGGGGGCTGCCAATCGGGAGTTCTCCTAATGTCTTAATGCTGATGATGCTGGCTGGTTCGGTGCGCCTGTGCAAAAAGCAGCCCAGCTGATGCTGATGGTACTCGGTGTTGTGCTGCACCTGCCTAGCGAGAGTCCAGGTGATGCTGATGATGCTGTCTGATCTGGTGCCCCTGTGCAAGAAGCAGCCCAGCTGATGCTGATGATGCTCGCTTGTTTGGGGCACCTGCCAAGCCAGAGTCCAGCTGATGCTGATGATGCTGGCTGATTGTGTGCCCTGTGCAAGAAACATCCCAGCTGATGCTGATGATGATCGCTTGTTTAGAGTCCACCTGATGCTGATGTTGTGCAAGACGCTGCCCAGCTGATGCTGATGATGTTCGCTTGTTTGGGGCATCTGCCAAGCCAGAGTCCAGCTGATGCTGATGATGCTGGCTGATTGTGTGCCCTGGTGCAAGAAACAGCCCAGCTGATGCTGATGATGCTCGCTTGCTTGGGGCACCTGCCAAGCCAGAGTCCGCCTGACGCTGATGATGCTGGCTGATTTGGTTCACCGGCGCAGAAAGCAGATGCTGATGATGCTCGCTTGTTTAGTGCAATAGCCCAGCTGCTGCTAATGATGCTGGTTGATTTGGTGCTTTTGTGCGAGAACCCACCCAGCTGATGCTGATGATGCTCGCTTGTTTGGTGTTGTGTGCACTTGCCAGGCGAGAGTCCAGCTGATGCTGATGCTTTGCAAGACGCAGCCCCTCTGTTGCTGATGATGTTCGCTTGTTTGGTGCACTTGCCAAGCGAGAGTCCAGCTGATGCTCATGCAGTGCAACAAACAACCCAGCTGATGCTGATGCTGTGCAAGAAGCAGCCCAGCTGATGCTGATGATGTTCGCTTGTTTGGGGCAGGTGCCAAGCGAGAGTCCAGCCGATGCTGATGCCGTGCAAGAAACAGCCCAGCTGATGTTGATGATGTTCGTTTGTTTGGGGTACCTGCCAAGCGAGAGTCCAGCTGATGCTGATGATGCTGGCTGATTTGGTGCTCTGTGCAAGAAGCAGCCCAGCTGATGCTGATGATGCTGGCTTGTTTGGTGCACCTGCCAAGCGGGAGTCCACCTGATGCTGATGTTGTGCAAGAAGCAGCCCAGCTGATGCGGATGATGTTCGCTTGCTTGGGGCACCTGCCAAGCGCGAGTCCACCTGGTGCTGATGATGCTGGCTGATTTGGTGCCCTGGTGCAAGAAACAGCCCAGCTGATGCTGATGATGTTCGCTTGTTTGGGGCGTCCGCCAATCGAGAGTTCTCCTAATGCTGATGATGCTGGCTGGTTCGGTGCGCTTGGCAAAGAAGCAGCCCAGCTGATGCTGATGGTGCTCGGTGTTGTGGTGCACCTGCAAAGCGAGAGTCCAGGTGATGCTGATGATGCTGTCTGATATGGTGCCCCTGTGCAAGAAGCAGCCCAGCTGATGCTGATGATACTCGCTTGTTTGGCGCACCTGCCAAGCGAGAGTCCAGCTGATGCTGATGATGCTGGCTGATTGTGTGCCCTGGTGCAGGAAACAGCCCAGCTGATGCTGATGATGCTCGCTTGTTTGGCCAAGCCAGAGTCCACCTGATGCTGATGATGCTGGCTGATTTGGTTCACCGGTTCAAAAAGCAGCCCAGCTGATGCTGATGATGTTCGCTTGCTTGGTGCACTTGCCAAGCGAGAGTCCAGCTGATGCTGATGATGCTGGCTGATTTGGTGCCTTTGTCCAAGCAGCAGGCCCAGCTGATGCTGATGATGCTCGCTTGTTTGGGGCACCTGCCGAGCGAGAGTCTAGCTGATGCTGATGCTTGGCAAGCCGCAGCCCAGCTGATGCTGATGATGTTCGCTTGTTGGGGGCACATGCCAAGCGAGAGTTCACCTGATGCTGATGATGTTGGCTGATTTGGCGCCCCTGTGCAAGAAGCAGCCCAGCTGATGCTGATGATGTTCGCTTGCTTGGTGCACCTGCCAAGCGAGAGTCCAGCTGATGCTGATGCTGCACGAAGCAGGCTAGCTGAAGCTGATGATGTTCGCTTTTCTGGGCACCTGATGCTGGTGATGCTGGCTGATTTGGTGCACCTGTGCAAGAAGCAGCCCAACTGATGCTGATGATGCTCGCTTGTTTGGGGTATTTGACAAGTGGTAAACCTTAAACCCTAAACCTTACTTCCTAGACGCTGGAAGCCCTAAACCCTAAACCCCTAAATCCGAAACCCCTAAAGCGTAAACCTTAACTCTTAAACACTTGCCTCAACTCTGAGTTATCTGAGGAAGAGTTGGGTGTGGACCTGAGCTTTGCGCAGCCGCTTCGGCGGATTCGGTGCCCCGACTGCGCCCAGGATTACTTGAAGGTTCATGGGTACTTCTAAGTGGGTTATAAGTCCCCTAATATGGGTTATAATTATGGTTACCTTACTTGTAACCCCCTTATAACTACCCATGAACCTCCAAGTAGGGCTCGGGGTTTGCCGGGCCTAGGTTGGGGTTTAGAGGAGTGTAGGGTTTAGGGGTTGTGGTTGGCGGGCTGGGGATTAGAGAACTCCAAAGCCAGAAAGCCTTCGGGATCCTTGCGGTGAACGGGCAAATTGTTGAAACACTTGTGTTTCGGTGTGTACATGACATACTTCGTGTGCCTTCAGGGGTTTGGAATTCACAGGCTTTGTGTGGAGGCCTCACCTCGGGGAACGTTCGAAGTGACATTGGAAGTAGGGTCGCTTTCGCTACCGGGAGGATCATGCGACTTAGTAAGTAAGGTTATAAGTTATAAGTACCTTAATTGGGGTTATTCGTATAGTTACCCTTATTATAACCTTAGTTACTAAGTCCCATGATCCTGTAAGTACTGGTATGCAACGAACTCAGAATCTTTATGGCCTGAGCTGTGAAAGCTGAGCAAGGACTTCGAAATTCCAACAGGAAAGCCGAAGCCAAGTCTTGTCCCTTCTGCGCAGTTGTATCGGAGCCCCAATTCCTAAATGCTGCTAGGTCCACAGTTTCCGAAAATTAGGGGTACCTTATTTTGGGCCGGGGTCCTTATAATAAGAATCCTACTATTTAGGGTACTATATTAGGGTCCCCTTATCCCTGAATTGCAATCTCCTGAATCTGTCGCATTCGCACCGGCACAGAGCAACACAGCGCATAGAAAGGCCTCGTGGCACCAGGCCACCATTCCCGCCGTCACCTATCGGTCCTCTCTTCTGACTATATGAGCATCAAAGATTAGCACAAGGTTTTGGGGGTCATATCACAGAAATCAACACTGAAGCTTTCGAACGGTAGCCGAGGCTGCAACGGAAAGGAGCCCTGTCCAAGAAACCCAGGTCCTCAAGACCAGAAAACCAGAAGCCCCAAAGCCTAAACCCTAAACCTTAATTTAAACCTTGAGCTGTAGAAGAGGAGTCGTTCCGCAAGTGGCGAAGACCTTCTGAAACTGGACCTCCCGAGCTTGATCGAAACTCGGACTATCTGCCGGGGGGTTTAGCGTATACCGTATGTAGCTTTTACCTACAGTCTTGAGGACTGAACAGCATAGTAAGGAACCAAACAAATGTATGTCTTGAAGCATTTTAGGGGGCGATTTAGTGTTCAGGGAACAGAACTGAAGTCTTGGGTTTGTTTGGGGTTCTTGGCTTCATTTCGGTTTCGTGTAGGCTTGCAGGCTCTCCAGGCTTTTGGGGTTCGGGCTTGGAGGTTTCAGCCGTCAAACCTGTTCCCCTGAAACGCTGAAACCCTGCAACCCTTGAACCCTTAAACCCTGAAGCCGCCCTTAAACCCTTAAACCCGGAAGCCCTAACCCACCTTCCGAGTTGGGATCCGAGTTGGGATCTGAGCCGAGGTTGCTGGAGCTTAAGCGATGGAAGCCTCACACCAATAGTCATAAGCGGGGACATCTCAGACACGTGAGCTGAAGCCTTCTTGCACTCGAGTGCGCCAGAATGAGTAGTGAGAGTGGTGGTGGTTGTAGTTCTGCACGCCCCAACTGGATCGAAAAAGCCCTAAGCCTTTCAGTATTTAAAGCTCACAGCAACAACCTACTATAGTTACCATGTTCGGGGATGATGCAATGATGTGGTGCCGAATCGCTTCAAGTGCAGGGTGCCCCCCCGCGAGCCCCGAGTTTCAGGACGGTGATCCGGTCCGGGCCAAAGACAGTTGAAATCAGGATCCCTGTTTCAGGGGTCTTCTTCCAGCAGGCATTTTTACTTTGTGCCATATATATATACATACACATGTGTGTATATATATAGATAGATAGATAGATAGGGAGGTAGGTAGGTAGGTAGATAGAGAGGAATCGCATACACGCATATGTATGCATATATTTGTATACATACATACATACATACACACACACATACATGCATGCGTGTTGCAGGCACGCATGGCATGCCTACCAACCCACCCGCCCACCGACCTACCTACTTGCCTACATACTTACCTGCCTACATGCTTACATCCACTCATTGCTTTCTGATTATACGCCTCAGGACTACCACACACATGTGTATAGAGGTAGATAGATAGTTGGATAGGCAGACAGATCGATAGATCCGACAGATCGAACTACAGGTAAAGAAAGAGAGCAGCAGAAACAATGAGAGAACGAACCATGTAAGTTTAGTTCTGTCGAAAGAAAGAAAGATATATGTAGACATAGGTAAAGATAGGTCGATATTTCATGGAAGATAGCATCCGAAGTGTGAGGACAACTTCGAGGCCTTCTCCGGCTCCGTGCGCCGCTCTGACGGAGAGCCAGCGAGCTGCACGGTGTCCGTGGTTGCACTGGGAAGGTTTGCATAGCTATAGGGGCTCCTTTAAAGGGTACTATAAGGGTTCCTTTAAAGGAATCTATAGGGTTTAGGGTATAATGGATTAACGGTTTAGGGGTTTAGGGTTCAGGGTTTGGGGTTCTAGGGTTTAGGGTTTAGGGTTCAGAGGGTTTAGGGTTCCTTTAAAAGGTACTATATAAGGGTTCCTTTAAGGGATCTACAGGGTTTGGGGTTTAGGGGCCTAAATAATTCCTTGTTGTAACAATAGTGCAAGGGGCCCCAAAACCCTATCCAAATAAATGGGCCCCTATTGTAGCTATAATGGATTAGAAGATACTGTAATCGACTACTACATACTTTGCATAAGGGTTCTTAGAAGGGTTCCACACGGCGTTAAGAAGGCTTCAATGGGATTCTGTACGGCTTCTGTAAGGGATCTATACCGTTTGTTCAGAGGGTTGTTCAAGGGTTCTATTAGGGTTCTATTATGCTTCAAAAATTGCTCTTACAGGGGTTCTGCAAGGCTGTTGCAGTGCTTCAGGTTCGAGGGTTTGGGGTTTAGGATTTGGCGGTTTGGGTTTGGAGTTTCCCAAGGAGGGTTTTTAGGATAGTGGCGGTTTCGCGGATGCTCCTTGCACTGGGTTCAGTGTCCGAAGAGTACCCTGGAAACTTAACCTCTCAGGAAAATCTAGACCCGAAGTCTTGGAGGCAAACCCCTAAAACCTCAACTCTAGACATCGTTGAATAACCATAGCCAGTCAGACTACCCCATAGTCGTTAGATTACCCTTCATGGTACTGCTGCAGAACTCGTTTAGTCTCCCTTAAAGCATCCCCTAAACCCGACGGCCCCAGAGGTCATGCGAGATGCACTTCTGGAAGCCATGGCGCGAGAACTTCCGTCGGGAAGCATTCGCTTAGGGACGAAGCTTCTGGACGTGGAGACGAAGCTTGGCACTTCCAAGCAAACATGAGGTTTTAAAATCAGTAGTTAGTACTACCCCCTTAGAGTTCCTGTGATTATGATAAACCCTAAACCCTAAACGTGATAAACTATCAGAGATCACAAACTCCGGAAGATCCTTTTCTACTGATTCAGGGCCTCATGCGCGGCCAAAAACTCGAAGCACGGGCCTGAACCCTAAACCCTCAGCCTTCAACCTTAGATCCCCTTAAATCCCCAAATCCCCAAACACACCCCACCCCTAAACCCCACTACCCGAAACCCCTCAATAAACACCCAACCCCCCCAAAACCTCCAAACCCTTCTGGGCCCCTTCAAGGAACCCTGAAGTTACCTTTAAAGGGACTTCCAAATTTCTAAACCCCTAAATTTCTCAACCCCGCCGAGACCCGGCAGTGTTGGAGCTCAGGAAGGGCCTCTAAGCTTGGAGGCTTCCCGTAGGGGTTTAGGGTTTTAGGGTTTAGGGTTTCAGGGTTTAGGGTTTATTACTAGCTCCTCTTACAGGTTCCTTTCAGAGTTACTACTTGTTTTCCCTCGAAAGACACCCGCAATATTAAAACGAGATTTCAATTGACATGTGCTTTAGTATTTGGGGGTTCGTTTTAGCATTTTCCACTTATGTCTTGGATGCATTCTAAGCCTTCCTTGGGCACTCCGCAGACCCTGCAGTCCTATGTTCCTGCGGTTGTTGCAGCCTGCATTCCCGGGCAATGCTTGCAGTCGAAGTGTACTTGACAGGAAGACACCACCGTGCTCATCTTCCCGCTGCTCACGAACCTCGAGGTTGTACTTGTTATACCTACCTGATTCGTGTAAAGATCCGCATCCATGCTGCCGGACTGTGAAACCCTTGAGTCCTGAAGGCCATTGGAAACACTTCCGAGTGTGCATGTCGAATATCGGTATGTGCCGTAGTGATCGGAGCGATGGCATTGCGAAGAGAAAAGGAAGAGATGCGAGCTCCAGATCATTGATCTTGAACGTCAGGCCTGGGAGCAGTGATCGTTTTCTTGACTTTTGCAGTCCTGCGTAACTGCGGCCCCTGCTGGCTGCAGTTCTTGCAGCAGTCAATTCAACTCATACGATCTAGTACACCTAAACCTAAATTTTGAGAGGGCGCGGAACTCAACTCATCTCACTCTTGCAATCGTAAAGTTTTGGATGATGGGAGAATCCGTAAACTCTGAGAGAGAGAGAGAGCTTCGATACAGTTATCGGTCCCAACCCTTTACCATTACCCTTGAAGCATCCCCAGGGTCTCCTTCATATCCCCTTATCGAAATCTCTTTGCCCGTAAAATTCTTCTTTGGGCGCATTCCCGCAAAAGTGCGCGGTTTTGATATTAGGGTGATCTTTCTTAATCGGAGGAGGGGATTATCTGGGTTAATGGTTTAAGGTTTGTACAAGGGTTCCTGCAAGGGGTGTTTTAGGGGCTACAAAAAGGTTTTATTTTAGGATTCCACTAAGGATTGCCATAGCTGGCCCCTTATAAGGGCTACGAGGAGTTTCAGTGCTGAAAGCCATGGAGTCTAGCTCTCTCACTAGGTCCAACACGAAAAGCCCCTAAAATTCCAAAACCTGCACCCATGAACCCTAAACCTTCAACCTTCAGTTTGTAAAACCTTCAAACTTACACAAGCTGCTTATAGAACCTTTACAAGAACCCTTACTGGAACCGTTCGATCGAGTAACACGTACAAGAAAAAGACACCGTTGAACGAACAATTCGAGGAACCCTTGTTGCATATATATATATATATATGTGTGTATACATGTATACACCCTGACGCCCAAGAAAGCTGCTGAGGAACTCGGATGGGCAAGCGGCGTGCTTCGGATCGAACGAGTTGGAGTTTAGGGTTTTCTAATCTAGGGTTTATGGCTCAGGTTTTCGGGTTTAGGGATTTTTTTGGGTTAGGGTTTCAAGGTTCTGGGGGTTCGTTTACGGCTTCCCTCAAGACGTTCAGGAGCAAGGGCTCTATAAGGGGCTTAGGGTTGGGAGATGTTGGGAGGGGTTGGGGTTGACGGTTTAAGAGCTTGAAGAAGGAATCCTTAATCAAGGGAAGAACCTGCAGAAAGAGGCTTGCAGCAGTAGTAGTAGTAGTAGTGGCAGTGCAGAGTTTGTCGGGCCGAGTGCTTGAGCCTGCACAGCCCATTTGGTCTGTGGAGAGTCGCGTCGTCCGGGCCGTCTTTTGCCGGGCATGCCGGTTTCGAAGTCTGAAATGTCCTTCTAGGGTATAGTAGAGAGTTCAGGGTTTAACGTACATGATGGTTTGGCTTTACTAAACAGTACGAGTGGCCATGCTCGACACAAAAACAGGCCAAGGAGAAGATGCTAAGGCCCGGTGTTTGGCATGTGCTGCCGCAGAGGAGTGCCAAAACGTCGCCAGGTTGAGGGTCTAGGGGTTTAGGGTTTAGGCTTGTGGCCATCCCCACATGGGACGGACATAGATATTTCGTGCTGTTGTCAGCAATTACTTGAGTCGGGAGGCAAATTTGCCAGCTCTTTATCGTGCTCTCACTTGCAGTCCTTTTCTCATTCCCCGAGACTTTTGTCCGCAATTCTCCAAAGCCGGTCAACATTCGTTTGTACCCAACAGAGCTTGATAAAGACCCTTCACAAGTTGAGGCTTCGAGGCCGAGGGGTAGGGAGCCTAAGAACCCTGTCAAAGGCAGGATCCTAAACCCTAGGCCCTGCACTCCTACACCTCTAAACCCTAAACCCCTTAGTATATCGTGGATTGTGAGATGGAGACTCGTATGCACATACACTGCCGCTCTCGCGTGCTGAGGACTTGCCGCTTCGAATCGGGGGAAGAGGCGTGACCGACTTCTAAACTCGAAGCCTCCGGGTGTAGGGAGGGGTGAAGATTTAGGGGTAAAACTCTTGGGTTTGGGGTTTAGGGAGTACGCTTTCGGATTCAGGGCGCAATCTCAAACTGCAAACCTGCGATTGAAACCCAAAGCCCAGGTGAAGGACCTGGTGTCCAACCTTTTGGTGTTAGGACTGTTAGGATGTCCGCAGCCAACAAGCTCTGTGCTTAGACATGAAATCAGAGGTTTCGAGAACGAGATCAGTTCTGCAAACAAATCTTTGCTGCACTGTCGAAGCTGATCTTGTCATCCTCAGTGTCGCGACAAGCAGAGTCAGAATCGCAATCGAAATAAAACACCAACTAAGGATGTGCCGCAGGGACAATTGCAAGTATCGCCACGAGTCTTCGGTGTAGGATAATCCACTAGCTTGTACCGTAGCCGACCCCCATCTAGGGCCCGAAACCTGCGCATGTTGCCCTATACCCGAAACCACCATAAACCGAAGGTAAACATTGTGGCGTGCAAGCCTTGCCCGGAACACTTCATCGTGCGCCCCGAAGCCTGAACCCTCAGCCATATGCGCAAAGCCCAACAGCCTAAAGCCTTAAACCCGGCCCCCCTAAGCCCTTGAACCCTTCAACCTTCAACCCCTCAACCCTCAGCCCGACGCCCCAGACCCACGTGGCCAGGAGTTCGACCTTGTCGTCGCTGCGGACGGCATCGGCAGCAGGGCGAGAAGCTGCGTGCTCGGGGAGGAGGACGAAGAGGCCCCTCGATACACAGGCCATGGGGGGGTGCGGAAGATTTAGGGGGGGTTTCTGGGGGTTTAGCTCAACTAAGCATGTTCCTTCGTAGGATTTCCTTGTTTCGCCTTGTTAAGTCATGCCGTGGGCGTGGCTTGAGGTCTAAGGCCTAAGCCACAAGGTTTCAGGGTTGAGGAGGTTTGAGGTCTGGTTGCTATCTGAGGGCTCTGACATTGCAGGCTGGGGGCTGATGGGGTTCGAGCCGAGAGGTGCTTCACCGGCAAGCCCGACACCAAAGTCCACTTTTCAGAGCAGACCCCCTCAACTCTACGTGCACACACACACATACATATATATATATATATATATATATATATATATATATATGTATATCTATACATATATATATGCATATATATATATGTATGTATGTATGTATGTATATATATATGTATGTATGTATGTATGTATGTATGTATAGAGTTGTATATTCACATACATATATAGTGTATATATATATAATATATATAGTATAATATAATATAATACAATATATAATATAATGTAATGTAATATAATATAATGCATATATGCATGTATGATTATAGATAGACAGATAGATAGATGTAAGTCTACAGAGGGCACCCCTTTTTTGAATTCCGCTGCTAACCGGAGGTTCCAAACCCCACACCCGAAATCCTAAACCCTAAATCCTAAACCCCAAAACCCTCAAAACCCTAAAACCCTAAACCCTATAGAACCCTTAAAAGAACCCTAAACCCGAAACCCCAAACCGCCAAACCTTGAACCTTGCATCCTCACAGTCCCAACCACATCTTCATGCACGGGAGAGTTAGAGTACAGGCCCGATCAACCATGTAAAGCTCGAGTTTAGGGTTTAGGGTTTAAGGTTTAGCATTTAGGGTTTAGGGTTGCTACCCAATAGAAACCCACAAAAAGGCCTAAAAGAAGCAGGCCTTCGCATCCAGTATGGCGTCAGAGAGGCCGGTGGACGGCCGGCCGGCTGCGAGGAAGAAGTCCATCAGTGGTTTGGTCAAGGCCATGTGCTTTAGAATCTAATATGTGGCTCGGAATAATTAGTAGTAGTAGTATCCCTGTACTTATCCTAAGCATAGTATAGTTTACCACAAAACCCTATTTCAATTATCAAGGCCCCTGTACTAGGCATATAGGCAGTTTGGGTGTGGGATCTGGGGATGACCCTTTGTTCAGGGCTAGTTGGCTTTAAATGGTTCAGGGCCTTCTACGGTTTCGCGTCTGGGAGCGTTTTTTTTGCAAGGTTCGGGGCTTTAATCCCTAAATCCTACGTAAGCCGTTCAAGAGTTCCAAGGTTTTGCGCCTCGGCTTCAATCGTTTGGGGTTGAACCTGAACCCGACCCTGAAACCCGAAGCCCGAAGCCATAAGCCTTGAATCCTAAACCCCCCCAAACCCCACGCCGCGAGTCCCAAGGCCCGCACTCTGCGCATCCGAGTCCCCGCGCCCCATGCACGCAACTTCGCCACATCCCTAACATTTGTGCATCCGGCCCGGTGTATTTTTGCTGCGACTGCACCCTTCGATTCTCGACCCCAACATATCCCCATATCTTGCAGACCCGAAACTCTAAACCCGAAACTGCTTAAACTTTTTAAACCCGAAAGGGCAACTCCACGTGTTCCCAGCTCTCGAACACTGAAGCCTTCTGGCTTGACGTCCAAATCCCAAACTTGCGTCTTGAGCCATTTATTTCCCGTTGATAAGCCGTACAAGACCTTCGTTGAACACCTTAATGCCTTAATAAGTCTGGAAGATCCTTGATCAATCCAAAAAAGCCCGGTAAGACCCTGGGTAGATCTTTCAAAATCTCACCGGTGTGGCGCTCCAATAGTGCAAGTCCCAGTGCAGGTGTCTACGCGCTGACCGCCACCTACGGCGGAATCGGCGGCAAGCGATTTGAGATGATGGCCGTCGTCTTCAGGGAAGAGGCATCCAAGCCTTTTCGCTGCTAATGCTACGACCGCTTTTATGACGACGACTACGATCACCACCACGACCTCCCAATGCTACCATCAAGCAAGCCCGCAACATCAAAGCCCTCCCGTTCTTGCGCTTCTCTGCGCTTTTAGCTTCGGAGTTGGAGGAGTGCAAACCAATCCCTAACCTGCCTTGAGCTCTCAACCCTGAACCCTACCTTACCTAAAGGATCATGGGACTTAGTAACTAGGGTTATAATTAGGGTAACCATACTTATAACCCCAATTAAGGTACTTATAACCTTACTTACTAAGTCCCATGATCCTCCAAGTAGCCTTTCGCCCTAAGACTTCAATCCCAAAGCATCAGGGCCGAGACCCCTAAACCCCCTTTAAACCCCAATCTTTCCCGTATGAAACGAAGGAACCACAGCAAACCGAGAGCCTTCTTAAACCGAAGTCCCAAGAAGGAAGAAGGCCTTTGAAATCACCCCTTGCTGAGGGGTCCTAAACCCCGAACCCTAAACCTCAAGAAGCCCTTAACTGCTAGGGGGAAATAGGCGTTCAAAAAAAAAGAAGCCTTCAAAACCCATTTCTGAGGGTCCAAAACCCGCGCCTGTAGACCTCGGGCTTTCAGGCTCCAGCTGCGGAGAATGCCGACTGGGATCCCGCAGAGATCAAGGACCTATATAGTTTTGATTTTTCTAAAGATTCCAAAGTTTTCATGTTTTAATGTTTTCATCTGACTTTATGGGTTCTTTTGGTTATGGGGTCTTATCGTTTCTTAATGGATGCACAGGGTTTTGTGGGGGCTTCCCCTTCACATGTCTCTCTCTCTCTCTAAAACATATATATATATATATTTATGCATACACACATACATAGAGAAGTTAATGGACATACAGAAAGTCTTATAGCTAGCGAGGGATAGAGATGTATAGGTATACACACGCAAGAATCAAGAACAAACCTATGTTTATATTTATATCTAAATCTACGTCTAGATCTCTATCTGCATCTATATCTATATCTATACCTTATGTCCATGCCTATATCTGTATCTGTATGTATATCTATATCTACCTCCCTATCTATCTATCTATCTATCTAATCTATAGTCTATACATGTATCCTTAAAAAGGGCACCAAGTCAAGGACCGGGCTTTCCTAAGAGTTGCAGGCTTCTTCAAGCCTGTTGGGATTTTGGGTGTAGACTTCCGGGCGGGTGGCGTGCATTCGGCTGTGTGTTCTACTTAGCTACGGGGACTGGGGGCATAGGGTTGACCTGGGTCCGAAAGTTGGGTTGGGGGGTTTTCAAGGTTCCACGAGGGTTTCAGGTGTCAGATACGGCCATAAGAACTTATTGCTGAACACCTCAAGTTGCAATGTGGTCACCTACTTTAGGGGCCTTAACAATTAGAAGAGGTTTTGGGGGCTCCGAAAAAATCCAAAGCCTGTCAGCAGCCAAAAGTCCCCAAGCAAGCTCCTCCGTCGATTTCGGACTCCTCATTCGCCAAAATCCAGGTAGCCTTAGGGAGACCCCTTAAAGGAGACTCTTCTTAAACCTCCTTCTGGCTCCCTTAGAAGGGACCCCACTGAGAGGGTCTATATCCCCAAGAGTGCCCCTAATCCCAGCTCTTACAAAAGCCAGGACAGCTGTTTGCAGAGGTTGCAGCAAGCAGGGCATGCCGGAGAGGTTCTGGAGGCCTTGCAGGGGTCCCCGGGTTCTGGCTCAGAGTACTGAGAGACCCCGATACCCCTTAAAGCTAAGGAATACTATCTTAAAGAGCCCAATACCCCTTAGTTAAGGAAGAGATCTTAAATCACCGGGGGCCTAATACTATGATTTAAATTATATTGGTCTCTTTTGGTACAGGACTACTGCCAAGTTCTATACCCCAACTCTCTAAACCCTAAACCCCTAAACCCCTAAACCCCCAAAACCGTAAACCCTAGACCCTAAACCCTAAAAAAAAACCCTAAACCCTAAAACCCTAAACCCTAAACCCTAAAACCCTAAAACCCTAAACCCAAACCCTTTCAAAGCCTAAACCCTTTTGGCCCTGCCTCTCGAGGTCGCCAAGGGTTGCGAGCGCTTCTTCGAGCTAGGTGTTTTCGAGAGGCGGGCTTCATTCATGGTCGCTTTTTTTGGGGTTTAGGGGTTTAGGGGTTTTAGGGTTTAGGTCTTAGGTTTTTTTTGCTTTGGTCGAGGTTTGTCAGATCTTTGCAGGCTGTTGAAAGTTTGCATTAAAGCTGGTTGAAGGTCTGTTGGGTTGGTAGTGCCTTTTGATCCGGTACTGTGAAGCTAAAAAACCGACAGCCCTCTTGAGGCCTTCATCCCTTCGCCCTAAGCCCAAAATCCCAAACGCCGTACTTTACGATGCCTGGCCCCAAAAGAGGCCCTAAACCCTGAAGCCTTAAACCCTAAACTTTCATGTCTCCACATGGCAGTTTACAGGTTTCCTTTCACCCCGCTTTTCCAGCTTGCTGGAACGCCTGGGCGGTCCTTTGGGGTTTGGGGCAGTCTTAGGATCCAGAGCCTACTGGGTTTAGGGTTTAGGGTTTAGGGCCGGGCCTCCCATTCTTCATGCTTCGTGTTTGGGTCTGGACTTGAGCTTCAGTGGGCTTTTGCTCTTTGGGGCTTCAGGAAGATGTTTGGCCCCAAAGGCAGTAATCGATGTTGTTGCAGTGAGTTTTTTTTGCTTCGCGGAATCGGCACCGTCCAGCAGGAACGCAAAGACCGATAAGCCAAATGTTTTCCCCATGATGTGCGATCCAAGCGGTGGGTGGTAAATATTCCTTATAGGCATGGCAAACTTGAACAGCGATTGCTTTAACTTGCCTGAACCCTAAACGGCACAAAACCCGAAACCCAACATCCTACTTGGAGGTTCATGGGTAGTTAGAAGTGGGGTTATAAGTAAGGTAGCCATATAAATCATATTAGGGGGCTTATAACCCCACTTATAACTACCCATGAACCTTCAAGTAAACCTAAAACCGCTAGACCCCTAAAGCCCTCAACCCTCAACCTCTTCGCTCCAAAACGCCCTAAAGCCCGAAACTCAATGCCCCAAGCCCGGCCAACAGAGGACACCAAACCCTAAACCCTGAGCCCTAAACCCTAAACGTATACCCTCAACCCTAAGCCCTATACTCTGAACCTTCAACCCTATACCCTAAACTCTAAACCCTGAACCCTACCCCCTAATCCCTGAACCCTAAACCCTAAAAACCCTGAACCCTTAAACCCTAAACTAAACCCTGAACCCTAAACCCTGAACCCTAAACCCTGAACCCTACCCCCTAAACCCTGAACCCCAAACCCTATACCCTAAACCCTAAACCCTAAACTAAACCCTGAACCCCAAACCCTATACCCTAAACCCTAAAAGTCTAGGCCGCGAGCGCGACCTAGTCGCGAAGCGGCCCGCAATCGATCAGAGAGCCGCATAGGCGTACACTGCAGAGGGTGAACCTCTGCAGCCTCTCATTTCTCGGCAATCACCAATGACGACTGCTCCTAATAGTAGACCTGTAAACTTCAACCCCAGACCCTTTAGGATCCTAAATCCTAAATCCTAATCCTAAATCCTAAATCCTAAATCCTAATCCTAAATCCTAAATCCTATAAAGACTATTCGAAGAATGTTGCTGATTGAAAACCTCATTCAAAGTGGTTGTGCTGCTTCTAATATGCAAAATCTGATTGTCCCGGGGCCCCCCCGGGACGGTTGTCCCAGGGCCCCCCCGGACGATTTTGGATTTAGGATTTTGGGTTCGGGCCGTTCCCGGAAAACCTTTAGGATTTAGGATTTAGGGTTTACGATTTTGGATTTAGGATTTTGGGTTCGGGCCGTTCCCGGGGACCTTTAGGATTTAGGGTTTACGATTTTGGATTTAGGATTTTGGGTTCGGGCCGTTCCCGGGGGCCTTTAGGATTTAGGATTTAGGGTTTACGATNTTCGGGCCGTTCCCGGGGGCCTTTATGATTTAGGATTTAGGGTTTACGGTTTTGCGTTAGGATTTTGGGTTCGGGCCGTTCCCGGGGGCCTTTAGGATTTAGGATTTATGATTTTGGATTTAGGATTTTGGGTTCGGGCCGTTCCCGGTGGCCTTTAGGATTTAGGATTTAGGGTTTACGACTTTGGATTTTGGATTTTGGGTTCGGGCCGTTCCCGGGGGCCTTTAGGATTTAGGATTTAGGGTTTACGATTTTGGATTTAGGATTTTGGGTTCGGGCCGTTCCCGGGGTCCTTTTAGGATTTAGGATTTAGGGTTTACGATTTTGGATTCCGGATATTGGGTTCGGGCCGTTCCCGGGGGCCTTTAGGATTTAGGATTTAGGGCTTACGCTTTTGGATTTTGGATTTTGGGTTCGGGCCGTCCCCGGTGGCCTTTCGGATTTAGGATTTAAGCCAGTATGGGGAGGACCCCGAGATGGGCCACGAGCCTAGTCTAAACTACGCATTTTACGAAAAGACTTTAACATGGCAAAATTCGTTTTGATTTGTAGGATTTAACAATTAGAGCTTAGTGTAGGATTTAGGATTTAGGGTTTTAGGATTTAGGATTTAGGGTTTACGATTTTGGATTTAGGATTGTGGGTTCGGGCCGTTCCCGGGGGCCTTTAGGATTTAGGATTTAGGGTTTACGATTTTGGATTTAGGATTTTGGGTTCGGGCCGTTCCCGGGGGCCTCTAGTATTTAGGATTTAGGGTTTACGACTTTGGATTTTGGATTTTGGGTTCGGGCCGTTCCCGGGGGCCTTTAGGATTTAGGGTTTACGATTTTGGATTTAGGATTTTGGCCGTTCCCGGGGGCCTTTAGGATTTAGGATTTAGGCTAATATGGGGAGGGAGCATTCGACCGCGAAGCAGAAAACGCACACTCTGCAGGATAGGCTGCAGATTCGGCTCACACTAAGGAACCAGTGCCTTGAGTGCCAGGTGGACGCAAGCCTGTCCTGCGCATGGCGCGTCACGATGGAGAACTTTCTGCCAANCTTGCTACCGCAAGGTATCCTTCTCACAGTATACGGCCGCTTCTGGGGCCAAGATTAGACTTGTCACCGTCCAATTGTCCCGGTCATGCCGCCGCAGAAGATGCCGTCGTGCCCGATGGGTGGTCCGCAGCCCGGCGAGCGACTCCTTGTGGTGAAGCAACATTTGTTACGCAACTACGCGGAAGTTAAGTTGAATCCTTCGGCTACAACTTAACTTCCACTCCATTTAAACCATTCTAATCTTCTACGGGCTAGATACTTTGCGCTTGTTCGTCTGATACAAGGGGTAGAAAAATAATGAAAAGATTAAACTGAATGCACAACGAACCTCGGGTGGGTCGGGCGGGAATCATGCAGCCGCGCGTCGCTTGGCACACCCTGAACCCTAAACCCTAAACCCTACAACCCTAAACCCTATACCCTACTAAAACCCTGAACCCTAAACCCTGAACCCTAAACCCTGAACCCTGAACCCTAAACCCTATACCCTAAACCCTAAAACCCTGAACCCAAAACCCTGAACCCTAAACCCTAAACCCTAAACCCAAAAGAGGCCCGTTGGATTGAACCGCTGGCACCGTGGCCGGGTGGCTCTCCTTGGCGACTCGGCGCACGCCATGCCGCCCTTCCTGGGCCAGGGCGCGAACCAGGTGGATCCCTTTAAAGGAACCCCTAAACCCTTATAGAACCCTTGTAGATCCCTTTAAAGGAACCCCTAAACCCTAAACCCAACTCCTAAACCCCTAAACTCCCAAACCCCCTTGAGAGAACCCTTATAGATCCTTTTAAAGGAACCCCGAAACCCTAAACCCTTCTTTTGAGGCCTAAACTCCTAAACCCCTAAACTCCCAAACCCCTTTTATAGAACCCTGAACCCTTATAGATCCCTTTAAAGGAACCCCTAAACCCTAAACCCTAAACCCATCGAATCCTCTTGTGAGGCAGCTCGGGGTTTCGGGTTTCGAGTCGGTAGTCTACTTGGAGGTTCATGGGTGGTTATATGTGGGTTTAGGGTTCCTTTAAGGGTTCTCTATAGGGTTTAGGGTTGTTTTAAGGGTTGTATAGGGTTAAGGGTTTAGGGTAGTTATAAGTGGGTTTATAAAGCCCTTAATATGGGTTGTAATTATGGTTACCCTACTTATAAGGCCACTATGAACCTCCAGAGTTTGAGGTTTTGGGGTTCATGGGGTTGGAGGTAAGAGTTGCTTTCAAGTTACAGCAGAAAGGTTACTGTTAAGCAAAGTTACGATGAGAAGCTAAGTATCAAGGGTGATCGTAAAGCTATTGTTGCTAGGTCATGTTTGGAAGGCACTACAAGGTAACTGTAATCAGGTTACTATTAGTTATCAACCAGAAGGGCTCTGGTAGTCATTTGCAGCCGTCTTTCTCGGATCAGGGCGAGGCTTGCAACAGTTGGGCATGTACTGCAAGGTGAGCTGTGCGTGCCTTGTTCTCAGAGAGCCGGATGTCAGCAGGGTTTCAGGTTGTGCCGCCCTCTGTGGAGTTCAGCCCAGGGTTGAAGGCCGGTGTATCATTGTCGGGAGAGGGCTCCTATAGTCCGATGAGCGATGCACCCAGACCCGCACAACTCCTGTGTGTGGTCCGGACGCACGAGCACAAGGCGACAGGTCGTCGGACGAGGTGATACCCTAACTCAGGATTTCCTGTAAGGCACAGATGGCCGCAGAAGTTTGCACCTTGCCCTGAAGCTCAAACGGAAAACGTTCTGGTTTGACCACAAAACCCAGAACTTAAGGCCGACCCCAAACCCCACGCCCCAACACCCGCGCGACCTGAAACCATAAAACCAACCACCCCAAACTCAGCACTCCGAACCCACAACCCCAGAAGCCAAGATGTAATTACATACATATAATAGACAGCAGATAGATAAATAGCTACAAAGATAAACAAACAGACAGGTGAATAAATGAACGAATACAGACATGCATAAACAAGTAAACAAATGAAAAATGCATGAACACAAGAACAAACAAGTTAAAGCATCACATGCATCCCTAAACCCTAAGCCCTAAACCTGAAACTCCAAACCCTAAACCCTAGACCCTCTACCCTAAACCCTGTACCCTCAACCCTAAACCCTAAACCCTCAACCCTATACCCTAAACCCTAAACCCTATACCCTAAGCCCTATACCCTCGGCACCCCTAGACCCTAAACTCTAAACTCTAAACCTAAACCCCCTGTTGGCTTCTTGGGTCCGTCCTGAAGCCCCGGGAGCAGGCCATCCAGGATGCCGTGTGCCTCGCGCGTGGCCTGGGCTGCAGCGGAAGGAACGCAGAATTTTAGGGGTTTAGGGGTTTAGGGTGGAGTTTAGGGTTTAAGGTTCCTTTAACGGGTTTGGGGTTTAGGGGTTTAGGGGTTTAGGGGTTTAGGGGTTTAGGGTTCCTTTAAAGGGTTCCTTTTAAAGGGCTCTATAAGGGTTACTATGAGGGTGTTTGGGGTTTAGGGGTTGAGAGGTTTAGGGGTTTAGCGTTTAGGCGTTTAGGGTTTAGGGTTTAGGGTTTAGGGGTTTAGGGGTTTAGGGGTTTAGGGTTTAGGGGTATAGGGTTTAGGGTTTAGGGCTTGTATGGCTTCGGGTTTGGGATAAGCCATGAACCCTAAACCCCAAACTTATAGGGGTTTTCAGGCTTTGAGGATCAACATCCTGTGGGTTTTAGCGTCCTGAACCCTCAACCCCAAACCCTCAAACCTAAACCGACCGCCCGAAACCCTATACCTGAAACCCCAAACCGTCAATCCTGAACGCTAAACCTAAACTCAAATCCGCCACTAAAACATCGCTGTTGAAGCTCCAAAGACTGAGGAGCCCAGAAGCCCCGAAGGGTAGGGTTGTGTGAGTTTATTCGGCTGGAAGATGCTCTGTTTAGGGTTTTTGGTTCATGGTTGATGTGGGTTATGTGGGGTTTAGTTTCGGCTTTTGAGCCTTTAGGGGAACAGGCCTATCATGAGGCATTTAGGCTTTTGGGGGGGTTATGGTTCAGGCGAGGTTTAGGATTTCCTGTTCCCCCGCAAAAAGGACCCAGCAACCTTTGACTCAGTCAGCCTTAGATGTGGGCTGTGGTTTCCTTTAGGGGTTCTCTTGGGGGTTCCTTGATGGTTCCTTTCAGGGTTCTTTTAAGGTAGGGCACCTCGCAGGGCACCTTTTCATAAGGAGTTTACGGTGAGAAAGACCGTCAGAAAGTGCTTAAGTGCAGTTCTTCAGGTTCAGGGTACTTCGATTGATCAGGGCTTACCATCACTGCTGAACAGACACCCTAAAACCCAAACCCCGAACCTCACATCCCGGCAAACCTTACAGAACCTTTATTATTGTAGAGATGCTGTAAAGCCCTAAACCGTGATAGAACCCTTCTATAACTTATAGTAAGCAACCCTTCAAGGGACCCCCTTGTAGGAACCCAGGAAGGCCCTTACTTCAGGTTGGCTGCGCAGGGTCGGCTTCGCCGATGGTCCAGGGTCCTTGGAAGCTGGCTTGCTGCACGGCTGAAGGTGTTTAAAATAAGGGTTTATGAGTTTAGGGATTTCGGGGTAGAGATTTTTACGACAAATGGGTCTATAAGGTTCTAGGACTTTAGGGTTTACGGTTTACGGGCCTTAGTAAATAGACATGGGTTTGGGGGATCATTATGCCACGGTTACAACAAGGAACCCCCCCAAAATAGTATAAGTAATTATTTAAGCCCCCTATAGTAATCGTTTACAGCTACCATAAGGCTTCTTTGGATGGGGTCTATAAGGGTTTAGGAGTTTAGGGATTTTGGGGCTGTGCGATCTGCGGGTTGTCGTGCGTTCTGTGCGTGTCGTACGAAGCATTCAGGGATCCGAGCTGGATGTTTGAGACAATGCGAGGAGTGCTTCAGGGAAGGGAGGGAAAAGAGTTGAAGAACCCTCGTAGCCTTCATTGGTGAGCATGTGTGGCCGAACATGTGTCAAGCGTGTGCAAGCTTTCAGGATTTCAGGGAGTTCGTTTTTTTTTTCTGGCTTCGGAGTCGAGGAGCTTGGGTACATCATGGTTCCATTACTCGGATTTCCGATCAGGGGCGGCAAGGCAAAAGTCGGGAAGACCGAAGCGATAGCGCAAAAAACAGTGAAGCTGAGACGCCCCCGTGCCGTCCAGCATCGAAAGGTCTGCACCCTTAGGTTAGCAACTTGGGGTGTACGGCTCTGGGTTTAGGGCTTCGAGATCTGGCTACAAAGCTCCTAAACCCTAACCCCTAAACTCTAAAGCCTAAACCCTGAACCCTAAACCCTGAACCCTAAACCCTAAACGCCCTAAGCCCCAAACCCTTATCCTCAGACTTGAAAAAATCGCTCAGAGCTTCGCTGCAGGCTCGGCTACACGGCGCAGCGCTTGCCCCCGGTGGCCCTTTGGCTGCGCATCTACTTGAAGGTTCATGGGTAGCTATAAGTGGGGTTATACGTCCCTTAATATGGGTTATAATTATGGTTGCCCTACTTATAACCACACTTTTACTACCCATGAACCTCCAAGTGCAGAAGCCTGAATAAATACCAACACTATTTCTTAGGGCTCCTCATTATAATTATCCTACAATTATACACCGAAGCCCTCTAATCACTAAGGCCCCTATACTATATAATCCTACTATGGATCCCTAAAAGAATCCTTTAAAGGGACCCTATTCTAATTCTTAAGGCCCTTACCCAAACCCCTTATAGTAGCCCTTATAGGGCAGAAGCCTGAATAATTACCAACACTATTCCTTAGGGCTCCTTATCATGAAAATCCTATAATTCTGTCTGTTAAGGCTCCTACGCAAATCCCTCATAGTAGCCCTTTTAGTACCCTCTGGACCGAGGCCGTCCTGGGCATTGAAAGCGGATTCCTGGGACAAGTCGAGCTGCCCGGCTGCAACGAAAAGCGTTTAGGGTTTAGGGTGTAGAGTTTAGAACCAGGATTAGGGTTAGGGTTTACAGATTAGGGTTAGGGTTTAGGGTTTAGAGTTTAGAGTTTAGGGCTTCGAGTTTAGGGTTTAAGGTCTAGGGTTTAGGGAACGCTGAAAGCGCCCAACATCATAGCTTCTGTCACACATGGCGACTGTGTCGAACTTTTATAGTTTGTCACCTCCTGTCGCAGCAAGTTTACACCTGTAGTGATCTGATCGTAGCTGTAGCTTGAATGCTTGAAATGGACGTTCGAGAGACGGAGATCATGAAAATCGTGTATTTACATCTGATCTCCAGGCAATTTCAAATGCAGGCCGAACGTGGCAAGCAGCTTTTTCAAGTCGTTTTAACGAAACCCAAAGGGCAGGAACGAGCTACGCCCAGTCGAAGAACCTCTCTGAATAATTCCGCTGCAGACAAGGCTTGCTTCAGTGTCTGGTTCGTGGCTACATGCCTTTGCTGTCTGGTTCTTGGTAGGGAATGGGGGAAGGGATATTGGGGACTCTTTTTTGGGGATTATATAGGGACTACTATTGGGGATCCATTCCCCCATTCCCCACTAAGCACCAGGGAGTTTGGCGCATAGGTTCACTGCAACAAGCTCAACTTTATTTGTTTAAAGCCCTAATTACACGCCAGAGGTCCTAAAGCCCAAGCCTAAACCCGTAACCCGAAGCCTTCAAAAAAAATGGAACCTCAAGACTAAGCACTAAACCCTAAACCCTAAAGCCTAAACCCTAAAACCCCCTAAGTAAAGCACCCAGGACATTGCCCGGAGATCTCGGCGCGATGGTTCGGGAGAACTTCTTCCGGCTCACTGCGGGCACGGGCGTGGCAGGATCCGGCAAATGCGGGCTCTGAAGAGTACTAACAGGAACCCTAAACCCTAAACTCTAAGCCTAAACCCCTAAACCCTTACAGGGACCCTTACCGGAACACTGAGGGCCCTAATGGAATTCTTGCCTTGGGCAAGATCGGGGCCTTGATATTGAGCATTGGCGTGTATAACATAGTTATAAGAGATAACGGGACTATCAGGGACACTCAAAACCCTAAACCCTAACCCCTAAACCCGTACTAGTAATCCCTAAACCCAAAACCCCAAACCTTTGACCTTAAACCCGTGAAGCCTTAAACCCCAAACCTCAAACCTTAGCCCTTAAACACGACAAGCCTTGAGCCCCACACTTTTTGAGTGAAGGCGGGAGCTGCACCGTTGTTGCAGCAGTGCCCGCATCCGCGCTTAACTTCGCGGATCCCTTACAGGGATCTACAAGGATTCCTAAACGGATCTATAAGGGCTTCTATACGGGTTTCTAGAAGTCCTTTTCATAAGGATGCCGTGCTATGCTCGGGGACAGAAAGGGACCCCCCGAATTTAGAGAACTACCAGAGTCCTTGCAGACGGATTTGACGTCTGAAGGTTGGGGGGTGGATCCTTGAGGTCCCAGTTTGGAAGATCCTAGAGACACCAATATCCCTTAATTAAGGAATATACCTTATATCATAGTAGGGATCGGATCCTACTATAATTTAAGGTATATTCCTTAATTGAGGGATGTTGGAGTCTTTGAGAGTGCTTGATTGGCCAACTCGAAATAGTTGATGAGCACTTCGGGGACTTGCGAAACGACCATGATTTGGAATGCGTGCATCAAAACTTAGGCACCCTTTTTCTAGGACACCGGTGCTGATTGGACTCATCCTGTCGCTTGGGGTCGATAGGGCTGTCCCTGAGAGGAGCAAGCGGAGCATTCGTTTTTGTATCTTAGGGTTTACGGTTTTCAGGGATTCTCGTGCCGAGCTGCGCAGGACTGGTGTTCCTCAACGGCGCGATTGCCAGAGTTTGATGCCGGATTCGCTCCTTTCACCTGTAGCCCTAGTCCGGCAAAGCCAGCGCGAAACTTTCCTCAACCTGACACAGCCCCTTTTGTACACACTATGCCTGAAGCCTCGGTTTGATCGAGAGTCAGAACAAAAGCAAGCTCAAGCCAATTCACGGAGCAGAGCCGCCGAACAGTTTTTTTAAGGCTTGTTGGTGTGAGCCCCAAACCCCAAGCCCTAAGCTGCATCAGATTTGGTTTGGGGTTTAGGTTCGCCGTATCAGAGTTTGGAATCAGAAGCGTTGGCTGCTGAGTGTGGAGATGGACCATCCAGGTTTCACCCAGCCCTAAGCTTTCAAGACCCCTACCGGGCTTTCGGGTTGATGGTTTTGGGTTTAGGGTTTAGGGTTTAGGGTTTAGGGGTTTAGGGTTTAGGGGTTTAGGGTTTAGGAATTTTGGGGTATCGGGCTTAGAGCATCGAGGGCTGCATGGTCCAGGGTTTCAGGCTGTGGTAGTTTTGAGGTGTAATAGCTTACCTTCTTAAACCCTAAAGCCCCGAAGCCCAAACCCTAAACCCACTAAGCCTTAAACCCTCAACCTAAGCCGTAAACCCTAAGCCCTAAGCCAAGCCTTAAACACCAAACCCTAAACCCTAAACTTCAACCCTATAGATCCGTTAAAGGAACCCTTATAGTACCCTTTAAAGGAATCCTAAGCCAAAAACCCCAAACCCCTCATTGGTTTTCATCGATTTTCCGCGCTGCCAGCGAAAAAGATCAGCTTCCCGTCTGGGTGATGCATATTATGATTACTACTGCTACTACGACGACGACTACTACTCCTGCTGCTGCTGCTGCTTCTACTAATTATAAGTATTATTACGATTTAGACGAAACCATAGTATTAGTTTCAACGTCGGCGGTGGGCCGACGAAGACCAGCCCGCTCGACGGCCACCACTTGCACCACCTTCTCGGCTATGCTTGGTATGGGAGTTTCCGAAGATTAGGGGACTCTAACATAGTACCCTAAATAGTAGGATCCTTATTCTAAGGACCCCAAGATAAGTTACCCCTAATTTTCGGAAACTCCCACATGATGCCGTACCGGCGCAACATGCCACAGTGCAAAGGTCATGTGTGCGTGCCCCGAACCCGATGCGAACATGTGGTGGGGACGTCTGATTTACAAGTTATGTTTTATCGACGACCGTGCACCCTGCAGCATCTGTGTTCTGTTTCGTGCTGGATTCAAGAAGAGAGCGTTGAGCTGTGGCGTTTGTGCGGCCGTGCGTTGTGGTTGGTATTGAATTACTGAAACCGAACAGTTGATCTGCCACCTCGCTCAAAGCATCATGAGATACGCAAGTGTCTTGCAAACAGCTGTCGCAAATCTTATGTTGTTTATTGGCGTTTGAAGCGCGTTGGGAGGCTGGTTCGGCAAGACTCGCGACTTCCGCAGATGTCCTTCTTGCTGCGAAATCCGTAGATTCGATGCGGAGACGCAAGACGGCGTCACATATGGTGTAAGACATGTGCGAGTGACTGCCGCGCGATATGGGAGTTTCCGAAAATAGGGGGCCCTAATTTAGTAACCTAAATAGTAGGATCCTTATTATAAGGACCCCAAAACAAGGTACCCCTCATCCGGAAACTCCCATATCTGTGGGCTGGGGCTCGGCTGTCCGGGATCTGCTTGTGTTCTTCGATGGACACATGTGGCCTGAGCCAGGGTTGGGCGGAAGTGTGAGGGACAGCCACATCCAAACTCATCCCAATCCTGACGAAATTTCTCGTTTTTCAAACAGCTGGTATTTCCGCATATTATTGATGCCACATGCGGAAAACGACTTGCCTTGCTGCGCCATTCAATCCACCGCTTGGCCACGCGTCGCAGGCGCCATCCCTCCGCAAGGAGGGTCTGGGCTGGCTGGGCTTGGTGGGCGGCCCTGCGCGACCGCGACCGTTCGGGATTCGGAGGTCGGGCGCCGCGAGGACGCAGTTTTCGGCGTCCTGCTCCTGGCCTTCGGGTTTCTGGTGTCGCTGTTGAAGCAACGGGGGCAGGTGTCCAACTGCAGTCGCAGCTCGCATCCGGTCCCGAGATTCTTGTAGGCCAAGGCCCCTTCGAGCCAACACAGCGTTGCAACCCGTAATGGCCGATCGCGTGGGCCTTCTGGCGGGACATGTTGCCAGCCATGCCTTCGACAAAATTTGTTCCAACTTCAGACAGGCGCTTGCAATGCTTTGCTGGCCTTTTGCCGAGTTTCGCGTGTTGCTTTTCCATCGCCTCCGCGTGGCGTTGCCGCTGCCCCGCCTATCCCACCGCTGGCACCCTCACTGCGAGAGGTGTGCTCGAAAGAGCCGTCGCACGCAATTGCCAGGAGCCCATGTCATGTTGCAGGCGACGTCTGCGCTTCGGACATGGGTGCGCAGGATCGAAACTGTTTGCAACAGCGTGCCGCTTTGGCACAATGCCCAGCTAGCCATTGTTAACAAATTGTTGACACAACACGCGTATGCCCCGCTGCACGAGCTTGCGAGAATTGGCAGGATGTTGACGCTTGGTCGGGCAGGTGCCGTCTGTGCAGCATGGCATATTCGCGGGGTCCTAGCTCGAACTGCCCTCGACGGGGTAGCTTGCGCTGCTGGCCAACCAGCTTCGCACAAGGCACTCGAAGACGATTTCAAGAGCGTGACGAAGCGATGGCTTGCGACCAGCGACGCCAAAACCCTCCCTGCCTTTCCCTGTGCTTGTTTGGGCTCGTTTCACAGATTTTGGATTAATGATTAACGCGAGAAAAGTCTGCCCAAAAAACGCGCCTACTAAGAGCCGAGGCTGTTCCGCGAATGGACTTGGAATTGATTCCGCAAGCCCTGCTGACCCTTTGCAAAAAAAGGGAGCCAATCTTTCTCTGTTTCTCCATCTTTTTCTCTCCCTCGCTTTGTCTCGTTTTTTTTGTATTTGCGCCGACGGTCTGCAGCGTAGGCTGCGGCAATGCAGCAGCAAATGTACCGTGCAATGTGCATATACACGGGCGGATTCTTTGCGGCTTTCATCCGTGGGGCCTCGAGTTTTGCAGCGCAGTTGTTTTCCAACGACCAAAATCCACAGGCACGTCACGGCGCATGCGAATCAGCACAGTGTACTTCCGGTAGCTTTTGTCAGCTTACAGGCCTTCTTGGAAAGTGGTGTTCCCGTATTTGCCACCTGTCGTAGCTTAACGCGGCATTTTGTAGCGACGTCTTTGTTGCTCGTAATCGTCGTCGTATGAATGGTTGTTGTTGCCGCAGTATTGTTGTTATTGATTGAGGCCACACCGCGGATGCTGAATTTCATCTACGTGCGGCCGCACGTGCGTTCTGGGTGAACAGATGAATTTGGCGTGACAAGCATGTCCCTTTATCGCTTCGAGTCACATTTTTCGAGGCCGTAGGCACGCCGGTGGCATGTTTTGGTGCAGGACATCGTAAAATTTCCCGACATCATTTCCGAAAGTTGGGATCAGAGTGGCGACGATTGCTTAGAAGCATGGTTGATCAACCTTCGGGGCTTGGTTGATCTTTTCCATGGCATGAAGCATTGCGCAATTGGAATCAAAATGTCCAACAGATGATTCAAAGCCTGCAGTGGGAAAAGCTGGTCTTGCTAATGCCTCCGTTCCTATTGGAATTTAGCACACCATGTGACAACATTGCCAGCAGACCGGTGGGTAAAGCGTGCGATGAATTGGTCCGCAATTGGAGCACGAATTCTTGGCATACCTCGAAATTTCTGGCAAACGCTTTTCTGGACTTGACAGTTGGAGTCACTGTGTGAGCAATTTTTTCGATGCGTGCGTGATGCATTCTCCGATTTTGTACAGCGTCGAACACAATAGTCAATTGTAAACGGATTGTGTCCAGAATAAGTTGGACGATGACGTGATGTCATGCTCAGCCGCAGTTTGACACGGTCATTTACTCAGTACACTTAGAAGTGAAGGCTGAATGCCCGATTTTGTTTTTTTGTAATGTGGGTATCCGTGGTCGCCACATAAGGGTTGGGAAGGCGATTGCATGAAAAAAACGCTCGAAGTCTTGTGGCATGGCTGGCAACTGCACGTGTCGCGCCATAGCACCAGGCTGTGCGGCGATGCTAAACAGGGGTTGCCGCCCGCGCGCAATGGACGATCACGGCCCTGCACCAAAGACGTGCCAGCGTTTGACTTGTCCTTGATTAACTGCGCCGGCGGCTGCGACGTCATCAGCGGTGCAGCAGCTCTTCGCATGCTTATTGCTTTCGAGCACGCAGCCAATTCAATTCTGCATTGCACGGTGCGCACCTCCTCGACTGCATGCCCACAGCCATAGCCGCGCCGCAGCTTGGGCGCTGCGTTTGGGCTATGTCGGTCAAGCTGTTTACGGTCAGGATGGTCAGGATGGCTTTGCATGGATGGCTTCCTCCCAGGTGTCCGTGGCACGGCACCGGCGGGTCACCGCGAGCGTCAGAATGCGTAAGGTGAGCCGGGTGGCCGCGAGGCGCTTTTCGCACCGTATGTTCCAGATGATTTCCGGCGAAAGTCACCGTAGGAAGAGCTTCGACGTTGGAAGATTCTCGTCCATGCCCAGCAGTGCTCAGCCGGGTGACTCAAATATGGAAACCTGCAAGCAGCATGGTTGCTTCTGCACTGCTGATCATTGCCATGCCAGCCCGCGGGCCAGCTACCTGCGACGTTCATTGCCGCCGGCTTCTATGACCACGTTGCGTGGCCTTGTGGATGCCCGGCTGCTGTGGGGGAAGCGTGCATAGTGGATTTCTGAATAAGTTTTCTGGCGTTGTGTAAGCACGGTGTTAGTCGAATTTCAGTTGTGAGCTGTGTTTGTGTTTGCTGTTCGGCTTGGTCGCTGTGCCGTGCGGAGATTTACGCAACACATGTGCATCCGTTTTGCTCCACATACATCTTTATGTTGCGAAGGAGTGCTAACCTCCAATAGATACCTTCGCCAGCTTGGATGTTCACCATGCCTTTGCCAAGCTGCGCCAGCCCGGCATCTCTGTCAAAGGACCAATCCAGTCGCTTCGCCTTCAGGCACAAGAGTCAGTGCGGACACGTGGGGCCACACACTCATCCAAGCTGTGGTTGTTGCTCCTTCGCATGCTGCCCCAGCGCTCTGCCGGAGCATCGCGGCTTGCCAGGCTCAAAGAGTGAAACAGCCTGGAAACAGCGAAAGCTCGCCGTGCAACAACTGACAATATGCCAGTGCGCCGTAGTAGTAGCAGTAGTAGGACCGCGGCGACCACGGCGACCACGACGACCACGGCGACCACGACGTCCACGACGACGACAACCGTGCAGGTTTGCGTTTAAGTAGAAGTAGTAGCAGTACTAGTACTGGTTGTTCTTATTGTTGGAGTCTGTGAGTGGGTATGAATGTGAAAGAGTGGGTGTGTAGGTGTCAAGGGGGTGTCGCGTTCTGTGGCCTTCTGAAGTGCATGCTTGCTGACCTGGTGCAGGCACAGGGGTGCAGACATCGTGAATTTTTGCTGCAGCCATCAACACATGAACCTACACCGGGCAGTATCGCGTCGATTTTTGAAAAAGGGCGCACTGACCCTTTTGCCAATTTTATAGCATGCGGCTTCCTTTAGCCAGGTCTCTGCTGTGCCTTGCTGCATGGACCGTGTGCTTCTAACCCTGGGCAACACGCAGCTGCAGGCCGTTCTTGACCGCAATCGCGGCTTGTTCGTGCTCTTCCAGGCGGAGGTGACGAGCGCCGGAGGCTCTTGGCAAGCTTACGACGCGAGCCCCCCTGGCAGCCTGTCTCCCTGCCGCACCAGTGGTGACAACGACCTGAACCCTGCCACGCCTGCCGTCTCCAGCTCTGCCAGCTCTGACCACGGAGACTGGCGGCCGCGACTGCGCTCGCCTTCGCTGGAGCCTCGCAGTCGGTCGCCCCACNCGGCGCGTGGCGCGCGCAGCCAACACCGCCCCCCCTTCCTGTCCCTTTGGGGCGCCTCCCGGGCCAAGCCCTTTCAGCAACTTCTGCCAACCTTCCCCTTCAAGCGGCCGTGCGCCGGCCCTGGCTGCACGCGCCCCGGAACGCTCCGGCAGCTCCCACTTGCCCCGGGTCTCCAGTTCGCCGTTTTTCCTGCAGCCGGTCCCTGCATCCCACCTTGGTTGCACACACTGCGCCGCACCTGCCCCAGGAGCGCGCGCCGTTGAATAGGATAGCCGGAGCCTCGGACCCGCGCAGTCTAAGCACCAGTTTTTCTCCCGCCCCCCTCGCGCGTGTGCGGCGCCGCCCGGGCACGGCCGCACCGCTCTGTTGCCTTTCTCGGTTTTGTGCCAACAGGTGAGCAGCTGCCCCCCAGCCGCCGCCTTACACCCAAGCACCGCGGCGCCTCCAGGGCCTGGCCGCTGTGCGCCCAACCAGTGTCTAGTAACCAGTTGGTCTCTCTGCGCGAGGTCACCGGTGGAGTGCGGAAGCTTCCGAGCACTTGGGTCTGGGCCTCAGAGTTTGCGAATTGCTTCCTATCTGTGGTAGGGCGCCGTGCAC
>BGNK01003580.1:3200-29521 GCA_003297005.1 Symbiodinium sp. clade A Y106
TCTGCGCCTACATCACCTGTGTCGTGGCGTGGTCTGTGGTGGAGAGCACAAGCACTACTTGTATACAGAAATGCAGCCATCCAGCTGCCAAATAGACCCTATTTAAGCCGGCCACGGGGAGGGGGGATACCATGGGGTGGGGGGGGGAGGGGGGGCCTAGCAGCGCTGCACCATATATATATATATATATATGTATACAGATATCTATATACCTCTAACAATGTATAGGTTTGGCATGTTTTGATTCTGGAGCCCTAGCCGCCTTAGCCTTAAACATCCTTCAACCCACGGACCCACACACCATTGCAGGGAGAGCGGCCTGGCTGGGGCAGCCGCCCTGGCTCCGCACCCGGCTTGCTATTCCGGATCCCTTTCAGCGCGCTCGTAAAAAAGGGCCTATAATACGCAATTACCAATACTATTTTGGGGGGGGTTCCTGAGCATAGTTATAGTATTATGGGCCCCAACACCCTATTCTAATTAAATTATTAAGGCCCCCATAGTACTCATCAGCACTATAACAGTAGGCGGTCGTCATCGGATATCATGCGAGGAAATAAGGATCCGTTAGTTTTGAAATCTTACGGCTCAACCGACGAGCGAAGATCCCTGAAGCACCCGAGGTTTGCAGAAGATGAGCTCTTGGAAAATCATGCTTCCCCCCTGCCTTCTGAGGTGGTGGTGCTTGCCAGGCAGCGCTCTTGTTTACAGGGAAACAGAAGACTGGCTCAGGATGCCTCAAGCTACATTTTTTGGGACAACACTATTCACTATTCCTTATAGGCCTGAAGGTGGTTTTGGGGGATAACACTATTCCTTAGTAATATATTATAGACCTGAAAGTGTACACTTTTTGGGGCTCCTGAACTCAAAGGACGGAGAGCGAGCCTTCACGACATGCAGGCTGTGTGGAGGCCCGCGGTTGGCATTCTTGGTCTGGACCCAAGGGGTTTAGGGTTTAGGGTTTCGGGGCACTTCAGAGAGACCTCGTTCAAAAAGGGTTTAGGGGCCACTGTGCACAAAAAGCACATGTGTTCATCCTCACCTGCAACTGCAACTGCTCACCCAGGCCATCGATGCCAACAACAGTGGCGCAGTGAGCACGTGCCCACCGCAAGAGTATCCCAGCGTGTGGTCATCGACAGAAAGAACACCCGAGCTTGAGTATTGAGTAACTGCACACATGCATAGCAAAGCCTTCATCCCTTGACGTCCCTTGACCAGAAACTCTCTTGAGTAGGTGACGTATGGCCTTTGCAGGTATGAGTTCGATAGCGCCTTGCGCTTGCGACTGGGGCTGGATTACGAGGCAGGCAGTTTGTGCATTTTTCCTATCGGAAGAGTCGATGGCGGCTGAGTTCATCGCATTCTTTTTGACAAGAGAATCGTTTGCAGGCGTTTGCACGTTTTTTGAAGAAGAACGTCCGTAACTCCCAGGGAGCATTCCTTAAAACCTGGAGCTTGTGGATGCAAAATCGAAAGGATACTCCTGAGATACACAGGTGGTTGAGAGAGACACTAGTTTGGAGCTTTTCCTTGATCCACATCTTCGGGTACATCCAGGCATTTCGGCATTGGGCGAAGGAGAGCCTGTGAGAAGTCCTGTGAATTTACAAGTGCGGAGATTGCGGCTGACGTTTGATAAGCTTTTTGCTTGCTCGTTTCTTTAAAGATTGCAACTTGGCCGCAAGATCTCCACGGAGCCTCGGGACGAAAATCGGCATGTGAATCGGTGATAACAGGTATGAAAAGTTGTATCTGTGACATGAAACGTGCATGGGTCGGTGCACGGTCATGTAGAAGATCATCGGAAAAGGCGGTGGGTAGTCTGCGATTCTCAAGTTGATTGTTCCTGCAGTGATGCGGGTTCACACATTTTTCGAGTTTCTGAGGCTGCTGGGGCGGTCTCACTCTGATTTTGTCATGCATACTCGGCAGTTTTCTGAACTGCTAAACTGCCAACATCTGATGCGTTGATCGAAAGTCAACACTGGTAATTCTAGTAAAATTGACTTTTCGCCGAGCTTGTGCACAGTTTTTGCGGCCAACCTATCCAGTACATCCATGCCATTCCCATCACCTTCGCCACTGTCACTCCTGCCCCGCGAACTGCTGCTACTGCTGTTCCCGCTGCTGCTGTTCGCTGCCCCGTGCAAAGGCTCAGCGACACTATCGCTATCACATCTTGCGCTGGTCTCCCAAGCTCCTGGGGTCTAGACACTATCGCATAGGCCTACCCATAGGCTCCATTAGAACCCTATGAGCTAATCCCCAAAAAGGAACTACGATGGAGCCTCTGGGTAGGGCCTGCATAGGGTTTCGGCAGCACAAGGCCACAACTTCTGCTTTCGCTGCCTTTTTCAGGCCATCACCGGCTTCAAGCTCAGAAGCCTCTTCAAGGAGCGACCACCGGCAGCCCCCGAAGTATGGTTTCAGGGAGTCTTTATAGTCCTCAATAGTGGGTATTATAGAGGGTAGTTGGGAGGTGCTGAAAGTCACTGGCTGTTGTTTCATCGCTCTCCTGTCCTTTGGATATTGACACCGTGAGTGTGAGTCGCAGCTTTGTCGCTCAGGGCTTGCTAGCGTGATGCAGTCATTTTTGCAAAGAGCAACCCGTCCTTCTTGACAGCTATGCACAGGAGTTCGACACTCGACACTGCGGGCTGGTCTATGGTGTCGATATGGTCAGTGCATGTCTGAGTTGGGGCAGAAAGCCAACAAGCTGGGTGTTTACTCTGGTAGGCAATGTTGATGGGGAGCTTGACAAACATGGCTAATGTAGGAACCTGATGAAGAAACCCTGGGCCTATAACCCCCCAAAGTAGTAGGATTCACAAAAAGGAACCCTAATAAAGGCCCAAGGTTTCTTAATCAAGTTCCTACATTACTTCACTTCGGCATGTCTCAAAGCATTTCACCCAGGCGCCTTTGCGGACGTTTGCAGCTCAGAGTTCTACGGCTTTCGGGGGCGTGGGGTTAGGGTTTAGGGCTTTAGGGTTTAGGGTCTCTTAGGGTTTACTCTTAGGGTTTAGGGTTTAGGGTCTCTTAGGGTTTAGGGTTTAGGGTCTCGTAGGGTTTAGTGGTTTGGGGTTTGGGGTTTAGGGGTTTAGGGTTTAGGGTTTGGATAGCGGGGATGAGGGTGTAGGGGCTTCTCCTCTGCTCAATATACATGTCTTCAGTGGGGCCGTTGCCATATACACAGCTATGAAACCCCTTGTAACCTGTGAACCCTAAACCCTCTAAGCCCCTGAGCCTTCAAACCCAATACATGACCAATACATGAAACCCCTTGTAACCTATGAATCCTAAACCCTCTAGGCCCCAAACCGCTAAACCTGTTGAACCCATTAAACCCAAAGCCCCTAAACCGAGCTTCGGAGGTCTGGCGACGGTACGGCATTCCCGAAGAGGCTCGGTCTCAAGCCGCGAAGCGGGCAGCCACTGGTACCTACTATAGGGGCCTAAACAGTTACCAATACTATTTTGGGGGTTCCTTATCATAGTTATAGTATATTAAGGCCCATATATTCATATCGGGGTTGAAATAGTTAGTCGGACAAGTCCTCTCATGTTCCCTACATGGATCGTGCTCACTACCCACATGTGCCGCTGTAGTCATAAGCCCAGCAGCAGTCGTTGACGCACGCTGCACTAGCAATTGCAGGCACAGTTGCAGTAGTAGTTGTCGTCGTAGTGTTAGTGGCAGTGGTGCTGGCCGAAGCAGTGGTAGCAGGCAGGGCAGGCAACCGTGCCAACGTACTGAGTAATTACCAAAACTATCCCGAACGGTTCTTGATATCATCATTCCATGATATACCCCAAAACCTTGTTATAGTTCTACCATTAATATATCCCAAAACCCTCTTCGAATCATTAAGGATCCGCCATTTCTGGATCGCCGTAGCATTTCGTCGGGTGTTTGAGGAGTCAGGATTGATGGCCTGGCGGTCAGGGTTTTAGGATGTTTTAGGATGGTTTAGGGGTTTAGGCTTTTGGTGTTTTAAAAGTTCAGGGTTTTGGGGCTCTTTGAGATATGTAACTGTCAATGCTTGGTCCGTTCTTGTGTTTCTATCGCTCCTTTTGTTACATGCCCCTCGTGAGAGGCGAGAAGGTTCTGCTGTTGAGGAGGGCTCGCTAGCACACAATCCCATGTCGAAAGGGGTGGTGCTGGTGCTGCTTATTGGCGCTATATGTGCTGATGCTTTTGGTGTCGTTTTTGCTGTTGCTGTTGCTGTTTTTTTCTGCTGCTGGGCTGTTGTCGTGGTTGTTCTTGTTGGTCTTGTGATTGTCCTGGCTCTGGTTCTTGGTATTGAACCATATACACAGCGACCATTTTTTGAAACGTTTCTGCACAAAGCCAGCTGCAAGCAGGTCGCCAGGGATCCGCTGCTGAACCCTGTCCGGGACTGAGATGTCCTCAAGCCCTCCGGATGGTGATTGAGGGGAATGTTCTGTTTCTATCTGACAGAAGCTGACGGCATGTGCGGGCGAATCCGTTGCCAGTCCTTCGTCCGGCTCCCTTCGCCTGGGAAAACGGGAAAAGCATTTAGAAAGAGTGCGGCCGTAGCCAGTGATCGCCGTCTGAGGATTTGGAAGGACCCGCACATGACGAGGTTCTGCGCGAGCAGCAGAGGCTCTCTCTTTGCCCACCGAGCAAGTTTGGAAGTTTTCAGATCTGCAACGCAATCTTGGCTGCCAACGGCCACGGCAGTCTTTGAAGAAGTTGACGAGATTCAAAGCTGCACCAAACCCTTGACAACAACCCCTACACCCCAAGCACGAAATGTGCCCCGTATGAACCCTAATTGTAGATATAGACTTATATAATGACAATAAACCCGAATCAAAAGCCCTAGTTCTAAACCGCAGGCCCACACTTCGGAAAGTGATATATATATATATATATATATATATAGTTTGTATAGTGTATTTTTTATAGTATTTTACATTATATTATCTTGTATTATATTATATCCTGCGCAGATGGCTGCGTGAGACGCGCCGACCGGCCTCCCCACGCAGCGCGCGATCGAGGTGGGTTTAACGCTTTGTGTAGGGGCTTAAATAATTACTTATACTATTGATTTGGGGGTTCCTTAATATGATTATGGTATTTTTGGGGGTGTTCCTCAATATAATTATGGTTTTTTGGGGGGGTGTCCTGAACATAACTATGGTATAATATACCCCCAAAACCCTATTTAATTGTTAAGGCCCCCACATTAGGGCATCATGCGGCGGTCTCAGTGGGGGATCCCAAATCATCAAAAAGGGTGTTGCAGCGGCTGTTACATGGGATTTCTGAAAACCAAGGGTATACCGACCAAGGCTAAGTTAATCAAGAGACCTGATAATCAGGATCCCAGTAGCTAAGTCTAGAGTACGGGGCCCTTTCTTTTCTGAGACTCCCGTCTGCGGTGTAGGTAGGTGAGCAGGGGCGTGTTGTGAAGTAGGGTTCCACCCAGGTCCTACTGCACGATCGATGTCTGCGCATCAATTTACACAGCAATAACTACGAGGTCTACCATACCTTGAGAACTCCTTGAGAGGTGGCGCTAGCACTTAAGTCCCTGCTGCCCAAGCCCCCCTCCTGCACCCACAGAGTCACCTCCGAAGCAACACAGAAAGCCCCAAGGCCTAAATCCAGAACGCCCAACCAAGTGCAGGGTCTGTAGATGTCTATAGGGTTTATGGGGAGATTCTGGGCCCCTGAGTTTCCGGACTGATGCCAAACCATACAGGTCTTTCCAGAGACCTGCGGAATCTACTCAGGGCTTTAGGGTTGTTTAGGGTGTCTCGGGGCTCTAGGGCCTCTAGGGTTGAGGGTTTCAGGCTTCAGGGTATAAAGGCTTTGGGTTTAGGGTTGAGGGTTTCAGGGTTCAGGGTATAAAGGCTTTGGGTTTTGGGGTCTTGTTGCCGCCTGGAATAGGACCTGCTTAGGGCTTACGACAGGCTTAGCCGTCACTGATTGGACCGCGCATCCAGATTAGCCGGGAGTTTGCCACAAGCAGGGCTGTGAAGACTAGAAACCTTATACAGCCTTATGGAGACCCCTACATACTAGGATCCATACAACCCTAAACCCTAAACCCTAACACGGGACCCCAAAAACCCGGAACCCTGGCTCAAGCGAGTCCCAAAGAAAGCCGGTGCTGGAGGCAAAGATCTTCCTCGCCCCAGGCGGAACTTCGCACCCCGAGGACCGAGGGTTTGGGATGTAAGGTTTAGGCTTTCGGACTTATGGTTTGAGGTTTGGACCTTGAAGGTTAGGGATTTTAGGGTTCAAGGCTGGGTCTTGGGTTTAAGGTTTAGTAACTAAACCCTAAACCCTAAACCCAATTTAGGGGCTCTTTCAGGATTGTGAGGGGTTTGGCTTTTTCAGGACCCGGCTTCTGGGCTTCGGCATGTCGCGGTCGATGGGTTCTGGGAGCGCGGTGTGCAGGACTTTGTTGAGGTTCGACTCCAAGGGCTCCCAAAGCCTACCCATAGGCTCCGTAGTAGTTCCTTTTTTGGGGGGTTTCATATTTAGAATCCTGTAAGGTAGTCCTTAAAAGGAACTACTATGGAGCCTATGGGTACACGAAGCCCTCAACCCTAAAGGGAGTGAGATGCCTCCCAGGAGTGATATCCTGAATCAGAAAGCAAGCGTCTCGCCAAGAATCCGCGACGAGTGGCCGCTTGCTTGGAAGAACCCCAACCGCAATTCCCTAACACCCTAGCGCCCGACGTCTGCTCGCCGGAGATGGGGCTGCGGAAGTCCCTAAGACAGAGGTCTGAACAACTAGCAACGATATTCCTTGCTAGTAACCCTAAACCCCTAAACCCGAAAAACTCCTAGGAGTACTTGTGTTTTCCAGACTCGACGACGCTGGATCGAAGCGAAGCACCAGAAGCCGGGGGGAGATCCACCCCAAACCCTTTTAATAAACCTCAACACCTGCGCCCCGAAGATTAAAAAAAGCCCGAACCCGCAGCGCACAATTTGAATCCCATGGTTGAAGCAGGCTGCTGTGAAAATGGGCGGGTTGTCAGAAAAGAGCAGTCCTGGAAGAAAGGGTTCTGATGAGGCTAGTTTTGAACATAAAGGAGTTCTTTTCCTGGTACTGTGCACCGCTGTGTTTATTGTGGAATTATCACAGGCCGGAACGAATCCCAAAGTCGGGTTCTGTGGTTTGGCTCCGCCATTTGGTTCCGGTCCCCTATGGTCTCAAGTCCCTGATGTGACCGAAACTGTTCCTGATAACAAGAGAAAGATCAGCCGGATGTTGCCAAGCAAGTTGACCGGGGCAGTTGCCCAGCCCTGTTCCAAAAATTGGAAACTTGGCATGAAATACAACCAACTTACATAATCATGCCCTATATAATTATTCCATGATAGGCACCAAACCTCATTCTAATAACAAGACGCCTACATTCAAGTTGGACCCGCCGCCGAGGGATCGTGGATATCGAACAGTGGGCATTCCGGCGCATGGTACTTAGTTTTTTCACAGCACCACCTCAGGTTCTTGAGCTTCGGAGTGTCTACTTCCGTGTAGCCCCCGATGTGCAAGCTTGCAAGCTCCAGGGTAGTTCGCACACGTTGTGGACGACCGTTTATCGTGGGCTGTGGAAGCCCAATAACGCCTAAATGTGCCCGAAGCCGTCGTCGTGAAGCCGGGGGTGGCATGTGCGAGTGCGTGAGCCGAAGCCCCAAACCGAATTTTCAGGCTATGCCCAATTAACAAAAGCCTAAACCAGACCCGCAGGCCCAAAACCCTGACCTTAAACCCACAAACTCGAAACTTTCATGCTGGGAACCCGTATAGTCGATAAAACACCCGGTAGAACATTATTGAAGCCTTTAGCCCTAGCTTCCCTAAGCCCGAAACCCCAAGCCTTCCAGCCTAAGAAGCAATTTTCGGAGGGCAGAACTTCTAGACGAGGGAAAAGCGCTAAAACAAAAACCCTAAACTCTAAGCCCTAAACCCTGCACTGCGGGCTTCGTCCTTGCTAAGTAGGAGGGAAAAAAAGCCCTAAACCCTAAACCCTATGTAAATTAAAACAAAACCAGGAAAACGCCTTCGAAGCCCTGCGTCCGAAGGTCCCCGCGCAGTCCACGGAACTTGGCCTTGCCCGGCGTCACCTCGAGGTCCCCCACTCTCAGGATTCGAATATAGGGGCCTAAATAATTAGAATAGGGTTCCTTTAAAGGGGTCTATAAGGGTTACTATAAGGGTACTATAATACAGGGGCCTAAATAATTGCCTATACTATTTTGCTATTTCCTTATCATGATAGTATTATAGTGGGCCCCGAACCCTTTTCTGATTATGAGGGTTTGCAGGGCTTTATAGGGTCTTATGGTGGGTCAGGATTCTATAGGGTTTGCAGGGCGTTAAAGGGCTTTAGGGTTGCCTTGGTAGGGTTTGATACGGTTCTATAGGGTTTTATCGGCTTCGGTAGGGCTTTGGCACGGTCTGATTGGGATTTTGTAGGGTTTTAGAGGGGTTCTCTAGCGCTTGTAAAGGTTTTGGAGGGATTTATACTGTTTTGACAGGGAGTAGGGTTGGCTTATGGCCCCGCAGGGGCCTTTATCACGAGCGTGGCCAAGGGAGTGTCTAAGCCGGCATGTATGCGTGCTGTTGTGCAGAGGCTTGATGTTTTCGTGCAGCTTCCGGCACATACATCGGAAGTAATTAGATGTTCTCCTTGAATGTCAGGGGTGCTATCAAGGCCTCCCTTATGGTAGCATAGGAACACAGTTTCGACCTGAGCATTTCGATGAAGAATCCGGGTTCCGAAGTCAGTGTTTAGGATGATCAGGACTAGATTCATTTCGTGTGTACAGGGACGGCAGCGAAAATGATTATTTATTCGAGTCACATTTACTGCAGCATAGCATTGAATGTCTGCCCTGGTTCAAAGGCCCACCAGAGGCTGCGTTCGTTCTGAAGGCCCCTGAAGGAACTCACGGGGTACAAGTTTGAAGAGCGATATTGCTGACGATGCTTAGCAGTACTGTCCTGGATAGCCACGAATGCAAAGTTTCGCAGATGTAGGCATGCATTTGGAAGGCATGCATGCGCGTTCAGCACACGAGACCAGAGTTGGAAAGTAGTCGGCATCCACTTCAAGGTGTAGCCATGGACTTCGAAATTGATATCAAGAAGGTCAGCTGGGTCCCGACCCATGTGGAGGAGATTGCCGAAGTCGCAAGCAAGGCCTTTGAGTGCCCCATGACCTTTGAGGAGCTGCAGGAGACAGGATATGGTGTTATCGGCACGGATCATATCGAGAACGTGCAGATCAACGAGGACTCCGACATACCGAAGTTCGTCGCGATCAAGACAAAGACTCGCTTTGAGGAGAAAGTCATCAAATTCCGCTTGCCCGAGAGAGCTGTGGCACCAACCTTCCAACCCAAGAAGACTAAAGCCTTGGTCAAGGGAAACCTTTGTGCCAAGTTCTTTGGCGAGTGTGAAGTTAGCACCCGGTCGGTCGAGTTTACCATCAAACTCTACGATTCTGGGCTCAATTTTGCAACCCGTAAAGCCCTAAACCCTAAACCGACTGCCTTGGAGCTTTCCGAAGAGCTCAATGTCCCAGTCAGAAAGCCTGAATGAGTCCTAGGATTGTGGCCACTTCTACATGAAGCAGACTCTCCCAGGGTCTGGCGCATCCCCTTATTGGGTTATCTTCGAGGGCCGCTGGGAGAGGACCGAGAAGGGCTTGGCCTTCGAGTACCTGCTTCCTGGTCTTGGTGTTCATGCTTTGGCAATACTGGGGTTCCCTTTCAGGGTTTAGGGTTTAGGTTTAAGGTTGAGGGTTTAGGCTTTAGATGTTTTTTTCATCCTTTGTATAGTTGCCCATACTATTTTGGGGGGGGGCTCCTTATTGCAATTATAGTATAATGGCCCCCAAAACTCTACACTTTTTGTCGCATTTCTGCCTGAAGACTAGTGGTTTTCTGAACTGGCTCAGGTTTAGATACGCCTGGCAAATAGCCAAGACCCGGCTGATGCCCGAGTTTGCCTTAGAGGCGGTTCCAAAAAACCATCGAAGCAGATTGGCCTGGTGTGGCGAAATCCCCGAACAGCAACTCAACGGCAACGTGCCCGCAATCGTGGGTGAAGATGCTTTCTGCTGGATTGAGATCTGCCGAGAGCCGGACAAGGTGGAACGAGGAAAAGCACGCTTCAACGAGGAAGAGGATGACATTATCCCACAGAAAGATGAGAAAGAAGAGCTACGCCGGCGGCCCGCCGCAAGTGCCGCACCTGCAACCTCGAGTGCTTCCACGCCTGCAGCTGAGAGCCCGGCTCCTACTCCTACGCCTACGACGGGAGACGGTAAGGATGATGAGCCAATGTGGCCACTCTACGCTGGTCTCGGAGTCCTCCTTGTGCTTCTGATGTTCTTCTTCCAGCTTACTTGGGACAGCAAGACCCAGGTCCTCTAAGCCTCCCAAAGCCATCGGCTGCTTTCGCGGAATTCCTATATGCCTCCTGCAAAATGCGGGAGAAGCTCTCTACTTTCCGAACCGGAGGACCCAGAGACTTGCACCTGCCACACAAACGAAGCTGTGAAAATCCGCTGGCGGATGCCGAGGTGCCCGTTGCTGCTCTGGGGTAGATGGTACTCAGGAGCATGGGGAGCCGACTTCTTTAGCAAATTGTTTTGGTAGCTGCTGACATCGTTGCTGTTTCTTTCGTCGTCGTGATTAGGGGTGTCCTTGGTGTCTTGCTGTTTCTGTCATCGTTGTGGTAGTTGCTGCAGCATTTAGAAGCCACCGTGTTGGTTAGAAACAATGGCGTGGTCGTGCTTGTGATTCTGATTATTCGTATGCTTCCCGCTGCTGTGACTTTGAGCGAATATCCTTCTTGCTCTGGTTGTTGGTACTACGGTTGTCACGATCACGATTCGTATGTATGTGTGTGTGCGCGCTGCCTGCACTAATTGTGGTCAGGGTGTCAAACCCCCCAAGAGTCCCAAAACCCTCAAAAACCCCCAAACCCTAAACCCCTAACCCCTAAGTCCCAAAACCCTCAAAAACCACCCAAAACCTCCTTGAGACCTCGCCTTCCCAGTGCTTAATACAGTACCCTAAATAGTAGGATCCTTACTCTAAGGACACCAAAATAAGGTACCTCGAAGTTTCGGAAACCCCTACATATCCCAAATATCCCTAAACCCTATGGTACCCTAACAAGGGACCCTTAAAGGAACCCTTGTAGAAAGCCCCCATATCCCAAAGTCCTTTCCACGACCAGGTCACGCCCCGAGGTGGTTCCTCCGCTGCAGCTTCCTCGAGGCGCTGCCTCGAGGTGCGACTTGAAGTTGCGTCCACTCTTAACATAGGACATAGGGTTTAGGGTTTAGGGTTGGGAGTTTCCGAAAGTTTGGGACCCTAATATAGTAATTACCCTAAGGAGTAGGATCCTTATTATACGGACCCCAAAATAAGGTACTATCATTTTCGGAAGCTCCCACATACTTGGAGGTTCATGGTTAAAAAATAGGCTTATAAGTAGAATAAGTATAGTTATAGCCCATATACAGGGGACTTACAACCCCACAAATAACTACCTCTGAACCTCCAAGTAGAGGCCTTAACAAGTTAGAATTTGGAATAGGCGGATTAAATATGGCTTCTGGACTTTACTATGCTATGCTCCACTCTACTGTGCTATACTTTAGAGTTTCAGGGTTCAGTCAGCCTTTCAGCGATCTACAACAGGGCTCTACGTGGATGTAAGGCTTGGGGTTTAGATGTCTACCCTAAACCCTAAATTTAAACCCTAAACCCTAAACCCATTATTCGGCATTAGGGTGAGGAACCTGGGCTTGGGGGATTCGGTTGTTTCAGGGTTGTGAAAGTCTTCTGGCGCTTGACTGCCCCTGATAATGTAGGCTTTACTTAGCAGTTTGGGGCTTCAAGGGTTAGGTTGAGGCTTCTATATTATATAGGGCGTGGGATTTAGATGGTTCAAGGTCTCGGGTTCTGTCTCGGGTTTAGGGTTGAGGAGGTTACCGTGTTGTACGTATATACGCGGGGTTCCACGAATTAGGTTCCTCTTCATCCTCTTGAGGGAGTCCAAAGGCGGACACTAGTTTGCAGAGCTGCTCGTACAATCTCGCCGAATCATCGTCACTTCGACAATGTGGTCCAAGAATGCCCCAGACCTATTTGGAGTGTGTTAGGGCCTCGATCTTTTTGCTGCATCTCCTTCCCGCCCGCTGAGAAGGAGCTTTCAAACATAATTGGCTATGCATCGGGGGCTAAGGAGTTACAGCTGGTCGACATCGCGTGTTTCGATACAGCACGTCGTGCGCTGCCGCTGTCGTGCTTAGTCTTGCCCAGGGAAACCTCACATCAAAAAAAGCCTCTGAGGCCTCGGGGGCCCTTAAACCCTAAACTCTCTACGGCCCCGAAACCCTAAACACGAAAGCCAAAAGCCCTTTGGAGGCCCCTAGCCCCTCAACCCTCTAAGACCCCTAAACACCGAAGCCACAAGCCCCTCTCTAAGATCCCCCTAAACCCTAAACCCAAAACCCCTAAATTTTAAAGCTAAAAACCCTCCCAAGGACTGCACCCAGCCCCAAGCCGGGAATCTCCAGGTCTCCAGTGCAGACTTCCAGGCGCTTCCGGCGGTGCTTTCCCTCGAAGGCCAATAATAGCCCAATAAGTAGAGGCCATTTGCCGATGTATGTATCTGTGTAATTATGTGTACACATATATTATGCACACATCTAAATATAGGTTATATTCAAAGCATAGTAGACAGATTGATTTGAGTAGATTAGGTTGGAATAGGTTGCATATGGTTGCATGTTGTGTTAGGTTAGTTTCGGCTAGGTAGATTAGATAGACTAGATAGAGTAGCAGAGAATAGGATAGATAAGTAGCTTCAGAAAATGGGCGTGCCCCGTTCAGGTGTCAGCCTTTGCCACTAGATCAGAGTAGACCGAGAAATGTTAACCATTACCTGTGATCATGTGTTGGCCTTACTCCTACTCCGACTCCGACTCCTACTCCTACTCCTACTCCTACTACTACTACTACTACTACTCCTACTCCTACTCCTACCACTACCACTACTACTACTACTACTACTGCTACTACTGCAACTACTACTACTACTACTCCTGCTGCTCCTGCTGCTACTACTCCTACTCCTACTCCTACTACTACTACTACTCCTACTACTCCTACTACCACTACTCCTCCTCCTCCTCCTCCTCCGCCTCCTACTCCTACTTCAAGTCCAACTCCTACTGCTGCTACTACTGCCACTACTACTATTGTCACTGCTTCAGTAATACTACTACTTCACCACTACTAGTCACTGATATGACTCCTACAAGTACTACTTCCCATGCTCTCGGGCTAGCGCTCAGCAAGTTGGGCAGTTCATGCTCAGCACACACTAGGAGAGAGTCTTCTTGCAGGCTTGCTCACGCATTTATCTTTGCAAAGAGAGATGGATTGAAGCATGGAGGGAGGGGAGAGGGCGGCGACAACAAAAGCATGGAGAGAGAGAGAGAGAGAGCAAGCAAGCAAGCAAGCAAGCAAGAGGGGGAGTGAGAAGAAATAAGAGCTCGTGTCACCATACCAATAGACGACCGACACCTGCAGAAGGTCTGCCAACACGGCAGGGGTGATGGCTGACAGCCACCTGTTGGCATCGAAACAGTTGAAGATCGTCTCGTGTGGGTCTTAGAGCTTTGCGGTCGCTGGTGATTCAAGAGGGGTGGACATTCGTTGGGCTGTATGTATACAACCAAGCGGTGAACCTCGAAACCTTCGAGGTGATTATTGACAGTAGAACGTAGGCTTCGGCGCACCATTGGCACTGTAAGGCTCCACTCTCGCAGGCGGGCACTCTAGGAAGTCCGCCTGTATCAGACAACGGTGAAAGTCACGACCCTCCGTCCCACTACCCCAACGCCCTAACAAAGTCTGACAGCTACTTAAACTTCTGATCTCTCTAAAAGCCGAAGCCGAGACAGGCACCGGCCCAAGCACATGGGCAGCCAAGCAATAAACGAAGAGTAAGTGTATGACTTAGGATCTGGATTGGTGTCTCGCACTGCAGCGTGCCTTCGTTGAGAACATTCGGAGCCGATGTCGCGGTCAGCTAAAGTAATGAGGTTAGACGAGTGCACGACACGTTTCTGCGAGGTCACAGTGGCCTATCAGAGTCTGGAGTTTAGGTATTATTACAGCATTCACTGCACCGAGCACATGAGAGCTTTGGTTGACATGAGGTTCCATCTTCGCTTTAGTCCTTCGTTCCGTGTCGTTGCCTTGCCATGCTCGTCAATATCTGGTACTACAGGGGCCTAATGACAGAACCCTACTATAGATCCCTGATAGACTCCTTTAAAGGAACCCTTTAAACGGGAACCCAATTCTAATTATTACGGCCCCTATGCGGATCTGGAAACGTGGAAGTCGTAGTGTTCGGCGGAGTCAAAAGCTTCTATGAGCTAATGCCTGGCCTGTAGTCTCTCCTTTTTGCTTCCTTGATTTTAAGGTTCCTTTTAAGGGTACTATAGGGTTCGATAATGTGCTTCCCTTTTAGGGTTCAGGGTTGAGGGTCTTAGCTCCATTCTCTTTCCTCTTTCCGGGATACCATATAGGATCCTGAAATACAAAGTTAGTTCAGCCAGAGAAAGGGGCTACACCATCCCAAACCCTAGGTCTGTGCCTGCGCAGCAAATCAAGGTCGCATTCCGGCGCCCTGGCAGGGGCAGCGCGTGTGCGGAGCACTTCGTTGCATCCTCGGCGAAATCTACAAAGTGTGACCGAGAGCTTGCTGCAACTGCCGGTTCTTGGTTAATTACCGGTTTATACCGGTTTGCCTCACACCTACAGATGCATGACATCACTGGCCGCAACAGTTACCGACAAATGGCAAGCTGTGGAGCTGCGGTCTTGTCTCAGGAGCCGAAACCAAAGAGGCGACGGTTAAAGCTAAAGCAACCCGAAGGCTAAACATTGTCCCTTTCGACCCGGCAGCTAAGAATCGCTTGGGTGCAAGCCTGCGATCAAACCTCGTTGAGGGCTGCCGGATAAGAGTCCGTGCGGATTTAGACCGCCGCCCTCATTGTCGCGTTGCCCTCCGTTCCGGTCCCAGAGGGCGATACGATCCCCGAACTGAGAGTTGAGTGCGAGCGCCAGGGAGGAGGCGAGAGGCCTGGTCTCGAGAAGCGTCGCTCATCGACAAAAGGCCACCTGAAATTTGGGGCTTAAAGGGGTGTATAATAGGGTCCCCTTAGTAGTCCCCATATGATTATTGTACGTATAGTAGACCCCGTGTTGTTCGCTGGAAGAAGTTGGTCCTCGGGTCTCCCGCGAGGCAGAGCATCAATCCGAAGGCTTAGACCCCAACCATCCCCAATCTAATCCCTCGACAGAACTCCCAGTTGTAGCCATGCAGCATTACATTCATTACATTATTATATACTGAGACTTTCTCTCTGCTACTTATGCTGCACCTGTACCATGACATACGGCGGTTTTAGGTCATCCGGCCACTCGGAGCACGTGGAGTCCGGAACCAGGCCAGGTTTCAGGGGTTTAGGGAAAACTGGTGGGTAGCCGTCCGGATCCAGGGTTTTGGGGCGCGTACTGCTTCTCGGTTTTGGTTCGTCAGGCACACTGCATATCCCATCATGGTGTGTTGGCGAATTCACGAGATCTTGAGTATTCCTGACCCGTCCGGACCCGCAATCGAATTGAACGGACATCAACCCTAGGCCCTAACCCCCAAGAGCTTTTGAATTTCGGGTTTGGGGCTTATCTTGAGTTTACAGAGCACCGAGGCTTTCCCAAATGTTACAGTAGGATCCTTACACTAAATCCGAAGAAGCACTCCCAAAACGGCTATGAACAGCGTCATGAAAAGACTACCTCAAAAGCTTGAAATCATCAAAACCTACGACCCTATCAACGGACAGCATCCTCCTCGTTGTTCCGGGGCTTCGCATGCTCGAAGAATGGTCCAAACACGCAGTTGTAATCGGTCCTTGGCCCTAAACCCTATACCAGGTGCAGGTTTTAGGTTTTGGAGTTCAGCGTCTTGGCTGGGTTCTTCGGCTCCGTGGGGGGTCCCCTACTTGGGGATCCTACTACTATTTAGAGTGCTATATTATATTAGGGTCAGCTGTTTTCGGAAACTCCCAAATCTTATCAGGATACTTTAGCTGGAGGGGTTTCAAGTCCGTTTAATAAAGGTTGTAACTGTAGTTATCCTACTTACAAGCCTCCTTGCAACCCAGCATGAACCTTGAAGCAACATAGGGGCCTAATGGTTACCGATACTAATTTTGGCTTTGGCGCGTTCCTCAAAATGGATATAGTATAATGGGCCCCCAAACCTTATTCTAATTATTAAGACCCCTATATTAGCCTAACCTAAACCTCAAACCCTAAACAATAAACTAACCTTAAAGTGGCCCCCATAGAACCCTATACTATAGATCGCTTCTAGACCCCTTTAAAGGAACCCCCACTATACCAACAGATGCTTTCTGACAGCTTGAGGTCTCCCAACCCCGCCGGAGCCATGAAAGACAGCTTCCGCAGAAAGCCGGAAAGCGATCGAAGCGCCACTGCCCAGAGTTGACCTCAGAAGGTTGCAGCTTCGATCTTGGGGAGAGGGCTCAACATAGGGGTCTGAAAGAATTTAGTCACAATATATCCTTATCGTCCCTATGTCATAATTTAATTCTATAGGCTGCAATATGCTCCAAAATCCTACTCTTATGTTTCAGGGTCCTATATCAACGTTGAGGCTTCGGCAGGCCTTTGCTGTCGCTTTGGGCGAGGAAGCCTGGCAATCATCAGGAAGCCTTGGGGTTAGCGTGAAAGTCAGTGTGTCTCTCATCAACACCCGCGCCATCAGCAACATCATCGTTATAATGCTGCCACCGGAAGGTTTGCGCCAGACATTATATATATATATATATATACATACATACATACATACATATATATATAGAGAGAGAGATTTACTGCTGTAGTTTCCGGTCACTTGACCATGAGCAATACTGGCAGCAGCGGCAAAGGTCCTACGCCAGAGACGTATCACCTGGTCCGGCTGCCGCTCCATTGATGCACCCGCCGGGTGCTACAGCCGGTTTTTCGGGTTTCTGGGTTGCTGCAATGTGCTTTAGAGCTTGCATCCCTGAATGTGATGATGATGATGATGATGATGATGGCGGTGATGGTGGCCTCGAATAATGCAGTCGTTGCTGATTTATGAGTTGATAATGCAGAAGAGGATGGGAAAGAGCACGATGCTGCATGTGACATGCTGATGTTCCGGTGGTACTGGTGCCAATGACGAACACAAAGATATTTGTTGATGATTGTAGATACAACGCTGCTTGCAGCTTAAGCTTACAACACTACCCACAAATGTGAGCATGTGCGATGGTCAGACACAAGGCGGCGGCATCATCGCAATTGACGACTATCTGATGGTTCATTCTCGTGTTTGGATTTCGTGGCCGTGCCCGCAAACGTCTTCGTAGTTGGGTTGCTGCTATCATTGCTCGCCAAATGATGACTGGTGCATACGTTCACCGTACAGCAAAGGCATGGTGAGATGGTCAGTGCCAGCACAAAGACGACGGGAACTTTGTTGATGCTTCGGAGCTTCTCGCTTCATGAATGATTTGCGCAGCCAGCATTTAATCAAGTTGAACCAGTGTTGCACACTTACCGGTGGAAGGGTCCCAGACTCCCTCGTGCACACGCACGCATACACCGTCTTACAGACTCTGGCAATAAAGTTCGAAGTCTTGTTTCGCTAGTCCAGACACAACTAGTAAATGGAAGTATTCCGTACTGCTTCCATTGCTTTATCGAAGACCCGTGTAGGAGTATTCGGTAGTAGTGGAGGTGATGCTGTTCCAAGGATCCGCAGCAATGGAATCCCATGGCCCAAAACGCCGCAAGAAATGACCCTAAACCCTAGGCCCTAACCCCTAAAACCTTAAACCAGAAAAAAGAGGTTAAAAATAAAAAATAAAAGATAAACCCAAAAAAACCCTAAAGCCCGAGACCCTAAAACCCCAAAGCCCGGATCCCCCGAAAACTCCCAGGCCGTCCTCCGCTGGTGCGCTGCCTGAAGCTCCCCGTTCCACTGCCGGCATGCGGGGGTCCCGAGCATTATAGGAATAAACCCCAAACCCTAAAGGCCCGAAAGAGCATAACGTAGGAATCTGATTCGGGGTTGGTTTGGGCGTTTAGGTTTAGGGCTCTAGAGGTCTGGGTTCAGGATTTGGGGCTTTAGGGTTCAATGTAATAAGAGCCTGGTATGAATCTCGGGTTCTTAAGGTCCGATTCGTTTCAGGATACGGAGCCTGGTCTTGCATGACAGCCACAGATAGCGACCTAGACGGTTTAGGCTTTCTGCGTGCTAGTGTGCATTCAGAGATATCCGTTTTGGGGGTGCATTTTGCTATGAAAGTATCCACCCAGCAATAGTGTGAATCTGCAGTCTTTCGAAAGTGCGCAGGTCGGTACATACCCGAGCTCCCAAAGCTGCGGATGCACAGTCAAGGCTGGAGCTACTGGCTGGTAATACTCCGATTGCGTTTGTTCATGTATGCCAGCCGTGCTGGCGAAGGTGTTCATTGCTCAGATAGAAAAGGTTCATATAAACAGATAGATCGGTGTGTGCCGATCGACGTGTTTCTGTAAACATACGCCATGCCTCTACTAAGCGTAGCACGAAAAGTGTTGAGCAGGACGACAAGCTGAATGAGAATCAGAAATACTCTGACAGTTGATCGCTTTGATATGTTGCGGCGTGCTACTACACCAGGGTGTTCGGAATTAGAAGCACAGCACCAGTGTGTTCGGAATTAAAAGCAGGAGCCTCTTGTCACGGCGATGCTGGTGTGAGGGGAACTTCGCACACCTGCGGAAAAGAAGACCGAACCCTGAACCGAAAAAACCGTAGACCAAGGCGATCTCTTTCGTTGCTTTATGACTGCATTTAACTCTTCTTCTTTAGTTTGGTCCGCAGCTTCTGGTGGTACAGCAGTGATCGCTGACACCTATAGGTGTAGTCTAGTCAAAGTACTTGTGAACCGAGAGACCTCGTCTGGCGGAGTCCGAGTTGCGACAGCGTGAACCTCAAGAAGCCACCTTAGGGTTTAGGGTTCTTCGAGCTCTTCAAGATATTCCGGATTCCACGTCGGTCTTTGAGCGTGTACCTCACCAAGCTGTCTATGATTTGTGCACGGATGGCTCTTGCCTCTGGCCTTCTGAGTCCTATCTCCGGGTTGCGGCTTGGGGCGTTGTTGTCGCGGGATCCCTTGGTGCACTTGCTAGTAGTTGCTAGCCACTGGCCACCTCCCAGGATTGATTCAATCCACATTTAGAGCCGAGATCACGGCGGTTATCTCCGCAGCAGAGTTCGCTGCCATCTCCCGTTCCAGAGTCCGGATTTGGTCAGATTGCTTGGGTGTTGTTAGGCGTTTTGGTCGGCTCCTTCGGGGCGACTGGTCTCCATGCCCGAGCACGGCCTAGCCGATGTTGTTCGCTCCTGCCGTGACCGCATAGAGATCATCAAGGTCGAAGCCCATTGTGAGTCCGATGCCCAGGCTACCTTCGTTGAAGAGTGGTGTGTGCATTACAATACGCGGGTCGACAACCTTGCTGGGACGACCAACAGAGACCGTTCGTCGGACTTTTGGGCGCTTTGGGATACTGTGCGCAGGTCATTGGAGGCCGAGTGGTCGATCGTCAAGGCCGTTCAGGCCCTTCATGGCCGAGTTGCTTTCCACTCCACCCGGGCCCCGAAACCAGCAACACCAGAGTTTCCACCTCAGCCAGTTGTGTTGCCTCCACCAGTCCAGTTTGGCCAATAAGCAGTTGATCCGGAAGGACGTTTGGGCCGCCGCTGTGGCACTCAAGCCGTTCGGCGCATTGAACACTGGTTCAAACACTGTTTCGTTGATTCGGTTCCTCTGCACACGCCAACCAGATGGGTATCATTGTTCCAGCTTCTACTGGATTATTCGATGTTTTGCGGTTTTGCCCCGCCAATTCTATCTGGACAGCAGTGGTTGGACCCAGGGCTCATGCAGCACGGCCAGCTGTTGACATATCATATGGGCCAGCGAACCAGGTGGTTGGGACAAGTGCTTCGAAGGTTGATCTTGCAAACTGGAGGGGTCTCGACGGTTATTGAGCGGCGTCCTAGCAGTACAGCTCTTCAAGTCAAGTTGTCGTGCATTCCCACACGGTGGTCACAGACTCGATTTGAAGTCGCGGAAGCTTTTTTAAGCCGCAGCCTTCCGAATGGAACGGTATGTGGTCACAACAGGGGATACCGCAACATCGCCGTTCCTAACCAGTGCACAGACATGATAGTGCCATAATTGACACGAACAGTGGAGGTCTACGCTTCGGCCGAGGCTTTCACACTCATTGAAAGGGTTGAAAGGTTTTAGGGTTAACCCTAAACCCTAAACCGTTGCGAGATGCGGTGCTCAGATAAATGCGCCCCGAGAGAGCGAGGTGAGCGCTCACAAGGCAAAGCTGGATGCAGAGAACCACCCATCGAGCCCCTGTGAGAGTTACTATTACAAGTGCTATCTGCTATTTTCAATATCAAGATCTGCATTAGTTACTACTATATTCTTATGATTATTGTCGTTATGAGTACTGTTATGGTTATTATTGTTATTATTCTTTTCAATATTTTATGATTACTGCTAGTACTCTTCTGATTATTGTTGTCTGAAATGAGTGTTACTATGAAATATGATTATTGTGAATGTTGCTACTTGTACATGAAGCACCTGGAGCATTCCCCATTGCAAGCTTCTCTAGTCCGGGATCTGGATTTCCAGAACCGGAAGAGTTGGAGGTCAGCGAAAGACGAACCGGGACAGTGCAATGAGCAGATGAAGAAAGGCGGTTGGAGCGGAGCATCGGGGCTCACTAATTGGAGACCGCTAACATAGAAGTCTGAATCTTCAACGACTTTCATACTATGGCTTCGGCTCCCTAATAGTATACAGAGCAAACCCCCAAAGCATTGTATCAGTGCTCAGAACACCCGTATTATCCTAAGCGGTTAAGGGCTTCCTGCTGACTCTACGCAGGTCTCCAAGCAGGCCGCAGGCAGTCCAGACGAGCCAGACGCAGCGAGGGGCCTTGCAGCCGGGAGCCCAGGAGGGGCAGGTCGGGGACAAAAACGACCTATGCGTACACAGCGTACACGGACGTACGCACGCATTTAGACACATCTGCAATCATCTACGTGTACGTGTGTATCTGTATGTTGGGTTGCCCCCCGCCGCCTCCTTCTGAGTGCCAAAACTGTTGGACAGTAGCGCAGACGACAAACGCGGTAGTGCTGAAAGTTCTCCGCCTTGTCATTGGCGATGCTTGCAGGACCACCGGGGTCCCACACACCATGTTCAAAGACGGGCGTCTTGGCGCAGCGACGCGGCATGACGCAACATTGAGACAAGCCCGGCCTTCCGCCGGAAATCGTTGTCCGCCAGCTTGCAGCAGATTTGGAAAACTGCTTTCCAGTCTAGAGCAGGTGCCCCTAACCAGATCCGGTAGCAGTGTCCCAGACCATAGTCCGGAAGCCACGAATCGTGGCCAGTGTTGCACCACCGAGCATGTTTGGCACACGGCACGAATCATGCACAGCTCGTGTCACCGAACGTGAGATTTCAGGTCCTCAGGTAGCGGCTCCCAGACACCCGTAAGCGTAAGCTCGAAGCCAGCCGCCCAAGCAGGCACCGGACCACACCATTGCTCGGACATTGCCTCGTGTCAACATCGCTGATGCAATGAAAAGCAAGCGGCCCCTCGAAGGACCAAGAGCAATTGAACGTAACACCAATATCTGAAGAGAAGAGTGTGACGCTCTCTCCGGCACCATACACCCAGATGATGATTGAGTAGATGCAGGGAGCCCTTTTTTCAAGGTGTCGCAATGCACATGCGCGAGCATTGAATGGGCAATAAAGCGTAGTTAGAGCCAGCCATAAGCTCCTTCGGAAGTCGAGTCTTTTGCAAACAGCCTACATCCACAATCTTTGCGACTCCACAAGTACAGAAATTGTCATAGGTAGGCCAAATTTTGTAACAACCAACATCTGTGTATGCTGGACGGCTCATGCCTCCACATCCACGGCATCTGCTTGATCGCTAAGCTTTCCCATGATGGCAGTTGCAAGCGAACTGGGGATTCGGCAAGGTGCTTGCTACTGTACTGGCACTCGGTCCGAAACACCCACCTACATACATACGTACGTACATACATACAGAAAAACAGACCCTATAAACAACATAAACCCTCTAAGCCTTAAAAACCTTAAACTGAGCATCCCTAAGCACCCCGGAGCTTCACGAGGCCTGTGCAGCTACGTTTGCGCGGAGCTGGGCTCCGGTCTCAGCCAGGGCAGCCAACCTTGGGCTAATACTGCGGTCTAGCGGGGCATAGGGCACAGGGTCTGGTCTGGCTTCGGGCATAAACGATAGTACAGACTATTTCGAGATCGTCTACCGGATGAACTGTTCCTAGTTGTTCAAAAGCCACTCTCATTTATTGAATGGTTAATTGGTGGTCAAGAACTCCAACACGATCAGCCGAGCAAGCGTGGAAAGACTGTTCATTCTCATTCTCAGTTGCTACATGACTGTGCCAAACTATGCCTCCCTCAATTACTCCTTTTCAACATGACTCCTGCATCCTAGCCGGCAAACCCAAAGCCCCACAAAGATTCAAGACAGGTTCTCTATTCAGTGCTTTCGTCTGCTCAGAAACCCGGCCAAGTGCGCATGGGGCATCGATGACACCAGGTCCTCCAGCCCGCAGCGTGCCTCGCATGAGCCTCGGCTGCGTGGCTTCGCCCTTGACCTTTGGGACCTCGCGTTTGGAAAGATTTAGAAATCCTGCACAAGCTCAACGTCATCTGAGGCGCATCTCTGAAATTGTCACCTTAGCTACTCCAGTTCTAAGGATGCCTTCACCGAATTCGGGGAGACCTCAGAACTGACAAATCCGGCGCCTAAGGCTACGGCCCAACACCAACATTCCCTGAAACTCTGAACCCTTGCTGTCTGCCCTAAACTCCCTAATCCCGTAAGCCGTTCGAGACCCCCAAAAGCCCAGGGCCTAAACTCCTGACCAATCCCACGCCCTATAGCAACTAAAGGTCACCAGGTCAGTCCGATGGTCTGACGCCTGCCAAAGCTCTGCCGGAGCCCAGCACAACGTCGGGCGTCCCAGGCTTGGTTTGAAGCTTTTGCCTAGTAGCTGAGTGGATACACTTTACACTTGGGATAATATTACCCATCAGGTTCAGGTGGCCACGAATAGCATCATCGAGGCGTCTTCGTGTGAGTTGACTTCTGATCTTCTGGCAAGGAGGGGTAACGGATAATTACATGGCGTTTCGGCATAGCGGCATAGGAGAGGGTTAAGCACACAAAGTGGTGCAAATCATGCAGACATTGCCTGGCGTAGGAGAGCCAAGGTCCCCGCGATTGCCGGGTGGTTCTGGGAGTTCTGGGCAGGGCCCCTGGTCGGAACGGGGCAATAGGTCTCTTGATCTTGAGGAATACGGTATAAGGTGCTTGTAGGTATTGTAGGTTGCTGCCATCTCGTCTTTGGTTTCAGTCCTCAACGGTCGCCATCAGACCCGGTGCACAGCGGCGGATGCCCGCAGCCGAATGCCGAGAGAGAGAGAGAGAGGTTCCATCTCAGTGAGATCACGACAACAGGGCCCTCAGAGTGAGGGTTGAAGAGTCATCCTGCAGCATACGCTGATCAACTGCAGGCCTGCAGGCCTCCACCATGGCATGCTGAAGCCTGAGTTGGGTTGAGGGCCGTTTAGGGTTTAGGCACGCAATTGCGCGACAAACCACCGGCGGCAAGCGGAATGATCGTCCTGGTCGTCGCAGTGACATTCAGTGGAAACAGGAGGACCAAGAGAAGCAGGATCCGATTCTGCAGCCGAACGATCAGAATGTAGTGATAGATCAAAATACACAGTATCCGTTTGGCGCAGTGCTGCAATTCCTGTGTCCTGGAGGTCATCCCAGTCCAGGACGAAAAGCCCTGGAGAAAAGGCTGAAGTCGTGTTGGGAACTCAGCTTGTTTGTTCTGCCTGCGACTGCAGCGTCCCGGAATCAAAAACGGGCCGTTACAGCGGTCCTTTTGGTTGCTACCAGGAAGCCCTTAAACCCTTGGCTGCGGCTCAAGCCTATGCCTAGCACGACCTAGTTCCAAGTCTCGACTGCAGCATCTTATTATTGCTGCGATCTCGGGACATTGCTGCATGGTGCAATTACTCGCGACATTGTGCATCTTCGCTCACATCTGCGTCAGCGGCGCAGGTGATGTGTGCAGTTCACCGAATTCACCAGCTTGTGGGGAAAACAGGACCACGAGTGGTGGCAACTTGTTCATACAGTTCCGGCAGGGCATCACCAGAGTGCGAGAGCCGGGAAGACCAGTGGTATGGGTTGCTCAGCCCTTCAGCGACTGCTTTCGCCCTTGCACGGACTCCCCAGACCTGAAGCCTTCGCAGGTTCGGACACGCGGCTGCTTCACCATCGATGGCGAAGAAGTGTCTGAGGAGTTGTGCGCAGGGCTTCCGAGGCCTGCTCTCACAAGGCACTGCGGCTGCGGCGTGCTGGGCTGTGACGAGAATGTGTGCAAAGACTTGCATCCGGATACCGAGGATACAACCGACAATGAGGACGACGAGCACTTTGAGTGCTTGGGCTGCTTCCCAGTAGCCGAAGAGGAATATCAACCTCAGTTTGTGGAGAACAAGGAGGTCTCGGTTTTGGACGAGACGTGCATCGACCACGATGGGCAAAATGGCCCCTGCCGTGGCGGGATGCCGTTCTTCCGGATGCGCAGCAATGCAATGACGCCTGTGATCTGCTTCGAGTTCTGCATCGGGGAGGGCCTGGACCTCTTTGCTTTGGTTCAAGGCGTGGAGTGTCGCTGCGGCGCAACGGCCTTGAACCTGGTGTGGCAAGGGAAAAGGCCTCGGCCGGGACTTCAGCTCCCACCGACAATGCAAAGCAGCTGCTTGGAGGAAGGCGAGTGCCCAATGCGCGTGTATCGCTGGAAAGGCCCCTTCGTGGCAGGTGGCTCAGTGCAGAGCCATCTGCTGAAAATCTCAGAGGGTGACCAGGCCCACGTTACCTCCGTGGTGCTTGGCCAGCGCATCGGACATATGGATGGCACAGAGCCAGAGCACGAGGTGGCCGAGGTGGCCGAGGCGGCGAAGGGAGATTCTTTGGCCCAGACGGACTCGGACTCGGACCGCGCAGACCGGATCGACCCCAACTGGCTCAGGAACTGTCCCGAGTGCAACGCTGGCAGACACTGGTGGGAGCGGTCAAATGAGACGCCGGATGGCATGATCGATCAGTGGGTGGACGTCGTCGTCGTCAGGTACAACTGGGCTGCCAGCTGCGTGGATGATGAGGTCCGCAAGGAGGCCTTCCGTGCTGCAGCAGAGGTGTGGCGAACCGAGACCTGTATTGCCTTGATCGAGGATCACACGCGTGTCCAGGGCCAACAACACATCAGGGTGAACAAAGCGTCAGGTGGTTGCTCGGCCACAGTTGGCCGCGCGAAGCCCAGCGAGGTGTACCTGGGATGGTGCAACAGCATGGGGCAAAGGGGCAACATTGTTCACGAGACTGGGTTCTTGTTAAGGAATTTGAACGTAGTTGAACTTGCCATAATGGGGGTTTAATTACAGAGTCAATAAAATAGGGTTTCCTTACCATCGGGTTTTAAGGTAAGTTCCTTAGCAAGAACCCAGGAGATTGGCCACACCCTGGGTATGCATCACACGCAGCAGCGCATGGATGGTCCTCAGGAGTATCATGGCTATGGTCCCCATTTGCAGGTCTACTGGGAGAACGTGGAGGGCAACTGGGGAGCGCAGTACGTCCCAAAAGCTGGCCCCTACACCGGCTCTGCTTACGACGGTTCGAATGATGTCTGGGTGGGCCATGCACCCTACGACTTCGAGAGCATCATGCACTATCCTCGCCAAACTGGCGGGAAGGGGCCTTACTACGACACCATTCCTTCGACCAACAACGGCCTCGTGGGGCAGAGAGGGCGCCTTTCAGAAGGTGATATCTTGCAGATGACGGACATGTACAACTGCGTGCGTAAGTCGGCAACTACGACGACAACCACCACAACTACGACGACCACTACCACAACAACTACCACAACCACGACAACCACAACTACAACTACGACAACCACGACAACTACGACAACCACGACAACAACAACCACGACTACCAC
>BGNK01003580.1:29547-56044 GCA_003297005.1 Symbiodinium sp. clade A Y106
ACCACCACAACTACGACGACCACTACCACAACAACTACCACAACCACGACAACCACAACTACAACTACGACAACCACGACAACTACGACAACCACGACAACAACAACCACGACTACCACGACCACTACCACAACTACAACGACCACAACAACTACCACGACCACGACTACCACGACCACCACGACAACCACGACTACCACGACTACAACTACTACGACGACGACCACCACCACCACCACCACCACTACCACCACCGCACCCATGACCACGACAGCGGGTCGCCGACCCGCAACATCTATAGAGACCGGGCGGATCACCATAAGTACACTCGCATGGACAACCGTCACTTTCCAGAACCCTTTCGGCGAGGTGCCCATTGTCGTGACAGCTCCCACGGAAGACTTCTCTGGCCCAGCGTCCGTTCGCTTAACGGACGTGACCACGACTGGGTTCAAGGCTGTCGTTGCCGTGTCTCCTGGCACCACGGTGAGCAGTGGCACCATGGATGTCTCCTTCCTGGCTGTGGCTCCCGGGCTTCACCAGCTGCCAGGTGCCAACGGGCTGTGGCTGGAGGCAGGGACGATCTCGACGAAGAAGGTACAACAAGGGAAGAAATGCCGAGATAAAGGCATGTCAAGATCATGGTCAAAAGTGGACTTCTCACATTCCTTCGCCGAACCCCCGGCTTTCCTGTCCACTGTTCAGACAACGAACAACGAGATCGCCCTACCAACTGGGACTTCCCAGCCCTGGTTCACAGTCGCAACCAACTCTGTTCACAATGCGGATGCTTGGGTCTCTCTGGACCTCTCCGAAACGGGTCAGGTGTCTGTTCCCCACGTCAAAGTGGATGAGGTCATCGGCTGGGTGGCAATGCAAAAAGGCAGCTACACCTTCCATGCACGCGGATCTTCGGTAACTTGCGCTGCTGCCGTTTCGGAGAGAGCCGTCACCCACAAGACGACCTCCCTGTCCTTCGGAGCGGACTTAGGGGCCGCCCCGCTGGTGGTTGCGAGTCAGTCGACTAGGTGGGGCGGCGATGGTAGCTGGGCCAAGATCGTGGGAACGACATCGGCATCAGTCCAACTCAAGGTGCAAGAAGACCAAACCTGCAACGATGAGACAGGCCACACGAGGGAGGTCATTTCCGTTGCTGCATTTTCCAGCGTTTGTACTCTGTGAACGTTGAGGCAAGCCAGATAGCCCTTATGCTGGATGCTTCCGCTTGGACAACGATAACCGGCAGAGGTGCTGCTGCTATTTCAGCACAAGCACTGTCCAGACTGCTTTGTAAAGCCCGGGCCTTTGGCCTTGCGATTCCCATTCGAGACACGCAGGCTGAAGGCCAAGCAGTCAGGTGCCGGATTTGTCGGCTCTCTCATGCCATCTTCAGCTTCAGCTGGTGCAGGGACGTCTGAGAGAGTCGCCGGTTTGCAAGTTGACATGTTTGAACGTAGCTTTTCAGCATGTGGCGGATGTGCGCCGCGCAGATGAGTACAGACAAAAACAGTCTACACTGATCAGGAAGCCGCTTTTGAGCATCCGACTGCACCGAGGCGCTTGGGAAGCAGGATCATAATTGATTAAATTCAGAGTGCATGATACATCCCGTTGGTTGTCTCTCTCTTTCGTTCTTCGATGCCTTCCTGGGAGCTTGCGACATTTTCAATGAGTCATTTGAAGTCGTACCCAGCATGAGTACGGTGCTCCGAGTTTTGGGCCAACAGGCTAAGATCGGAGCTGAGACATGGCCAGCAACTAGGGGCGCTTTAACCCTAAAAAGGGGATCCTATTACAGTTCTTCTAGAACCGCAACGTAGCCCGAAGCTCAAAAACATCACCGTTGTGTGTTGGATTGAAGCGCTGTGAGCTGGCGAAGCAACTTCCTACAAAGTCCGACAAGTGGACCAGCTTTTCAGCATAGACTTCTGGACCCTGTCCCGTTACCCAGCTCTGGTCGCCTGAGGTGCTGCCGAACTAAGAACCCCTAATAAATGTGGGTATCTAGTGGGGGTTACATGCCTTCGGCTGCTCCTTTGCAAGCCCTCAGGACTCACAGAGGCAGCTGGTCCTTATGGAACTGACACCACTGAGTTAGAGCAATGACTCTTTTCTCTCACCTTCCTGATTCAATCATTGCACCTAGGGCATGAGTCTGGTTGTGTCATGGCGTGCTCCCGATTACTGGCGAGGTGGCCAATCACATCGGGAAGGAAGGTGGATTCTGGAAGCACATTCACGCAGACAGTTCCGAACCGAGAAACTCATCTGCTTTGTCCGAGTGCAAGGGCATAAATTCTCAACCCCTGGCAAATGTTTCTACGGCTGCCGTCAGGCCCACACGTGCCCTCCCAGGCGGCGCAGGGCCTGAAGCTCAGGGGCTCATAGGGGCTTAAGGAATCGGAGGTTCCGAACAGGCACACACACAGGTGTACTTATACATGTATATGTATACATATATTTGTATTGTTATATTTATATTTACATATTATGTATCGTGTTTACATGTGTGTATGTATTTATACATATAGCAACCACATAGATTATCTTTGTATACATGCAAATACACACATGCATACATACACAAATACAAAAACGTATAGACAGAGAGAGAGTGACATTCTTTATTATTGCATGGTTTGGGGCTGTTAAAATCGAGGGACCCGAAAAGACTCGCCCGCATGAAAAACATTTCATGGCTTACAGGCGTTGCGGCATTGCCCTCAGTCCGTGGTTGAAGAGGGCTGAGCGGACTGTACCAAGCCAAGTACATGCCACCCTTTGTGGACAAGATCCTAAGTACTATATAAACCCTAAACCGAGACCGAAAAAGGGACGTTTAAAACAAAAAACCTAAACCCCAAACTAAACCCTATACCCCAAAGGAAGTTGCGATTTGGTGGTCACAGCCCTTGAGGCCTGGAATGCAGCAGTCGCGGAATTTCACGGGAGACTATGTTGCTCTTTGATTCCTGGCGGAAGGTGGGTCATTCCTGACGCTAAACCGACCCTGGCTCGAAGTCCTGAGGTCAAAAGTCCTGTGATTTCCCCAAAAGCATAGTATGTTATGGGTATTTTTATAGTAATTATAGTATGTTACTGTAAGTTCTATGTTACTTGAGTATACTATATTACCAAGAGTGAGCTTTTCAGCAGAACTACGGTTTTTTTCTAAGGCCTGCTGGCATGCCAGTGGTACATCGCCAAGATGGGACTGCAGCTGCTCAGACCGGAGCTGCGCAGGGCTCCCAGAATTTCGGTTCTTTTCAGAAGATTTTTGACAGCTAGAAGTATTCGAAGCAGTGCTAGCATTCGCCCATCGAGGTCATCCAAGTCCAGGCCGCGAAGCCCCGGGCAGCGAGCTGAAATCGAGTTGGGAACTCAGAATGGCATTGCAGTTTCTGTCGGCGTGGGGATGGGCCGTAAACCATGGCAGCAGCATCGACACTCTAAGATTCCAGTTCTGTCGGATGAGGTTTGGAACCTCGCTTCCTAAGCCCAAACCTAAAAGCCCTCGACCCCTTCAACCCTTCAAACCGTAAGCTGCCAGCGAGGCCCACACGTGCACGCCCTGGCGGTGCGGGGTATGGGGCTCAGGCGTTCCGTTTTTAAGACAACGGCGCTCACTCCCGCGTTTGCATCCCTCGTCAAACGAGAAGGCCCTGCTGTTGAGGAGTGTTCGCTGGCACACAATCCAAGCCCATGCTGAAAAAAAGACAACGGCGAAGAATCTCAAGTAGGGCAGTGGTGTTTAGGGTCTGTGCAATTTAGGGGTTTTGGATTTACGCGGTTTCGGGGCCCAGGGCTTCGAGGATCATGAACACAACATCCCCCTAAATATAAACCATCCCAAACCCTATGCTCTGTAACGGCTTGTACATGAAGACGATAGCACATCCTCAGACCGATAAACTTTCTAAGAACCCTATCACGTCGTATTCTACAGTAACCGATGTCAGGCACCTCCACACGCATGGCCCGGATTGTGTTATGGGCGTAGGAGGCAAATGATATGCATATCACCGCCTCACCGAAGCGGACATGCCAAAGTTCTCAAGTTCAATCTTTTTCGGCAGGCACCAGCAGCGATTCACACTCTCTCAACACCTTGTGGGGCGGAAACCCCAAACCCCATAAACAGAAAAATGCAGGACCACAACCCGTTTATATCACAGGCGATTTCAACGTCAGGTTTCAGGCACAACACCCTGGAGATGAAGCGTTACGGGACCTTTCGTTTACGGTAAAGGTAGTTCTTTCATTGACCACAACGCCAGTTGAAACAGATCTCTTTGTCTCAAAACCCTGCAGCCCCTGCACATGTGCCAGGTCTCGTCTTTCAAGACACCGCGTATGGAACACCAAATTACCAAATTACAAGGAAAAGAACCCGACACCACATGACAGGATGCAATTCGTCGTTGATTCTCTACCAAAACCGAAACAGCTCGTTGTTCCCGAGGCCGGTGAAGTCGGAAGCTTTGGCCGCCCGAACCCGAACGACTCCCGCCGGGCCGGAAGCCGCAATGGCGCCGGCGACTGAGACAGCTTTGCTTGCGCTCGTGGGCAGAGGGGGGGGGATTTTTTGGCGAAGTCAGGACAACGCTCGATCACCCACATGGCGTCAGGATGGGAGCTGAGATGATTTGCAAGAGAACTGCGGCTTCTGGATGCTATGCAGATTCCGGATATGCATCGGGATCCCTTTCCGTCAGCCTTCGTCGCAGGTCTTCAAGCTCGCCCAAGTATGAGACCGCCACGAGGTGGGGTCTGAGATCTCCTAGAAGCCCAGTTGTCCAAAGCAGCGCGTCTCTGTACGAATCAAGGGCATATTGGGGCAGCACCAAAGCTATGGAAGTGCTAGAGGATAACGGACACCCAATAGCAGGATCCCTTCAAAATACCGACCTTAAACAGGGCAGAGTCCCCTTACTTGCGGGACACCCTCATGTAGGTAACTCGGCTTTTGGTGTTTGTGTCCACGAATTTCATTTCAAGAGACGGCCCCCTCGATCCCGCTTCTTCCGTATATTGGTACTACAGTGCTTCAAATCCGGATAATGACTAGCATGTGTAGTGTTATTCTTTCTTGTTTCTGTTAATGTTGAGCACGATGAGCCTTCCCAACAGAGCTTCTTTATCTGCTCAGTGCTCAGATGGCTCATTCTCGGATGCCATGAAGCAGTGCTGAGATGCTTCAGACAATATCTCAATTGATTAATAGTTAAGTTCAGGACCCCTGAGTGCAAAAGACATACCAGCCGGCAAATATCTTGGCAGTATTGGAGGATCCCAAAAGAGTACGAAGCGTCCCGAGAAGCCCGGCCCGAGACATTTTCCGGACTTTCAGGTCGACGAGTGGGTCCGCGAGCAAGTCGGAAGCACCTCGGAATGGCAAAGCTCTCACCCCTAGGAGTGAGGACTTTGCTGTCGTGTCGGGGCCTGAGTTTGGGGACCTTGCTTCTAGTTGATGGGCGTGTAGTGGTGAGCACAGTCTTTGTAGCCTTTGACGTGGTTGGCTTGATCCCAGCCAGTGGTGCGAAGCTTGCAGATGATGTTGCTTCTTGGCAGGTCAACGCGGGAGCACCCTCGTGCTGACAGGCTCGAACCCCAGCAAGGTCAGGAAGTCTGAGGAGCACAATACCCCTTGTGATTGATGCGGGGTTGTTCGGTAATCAAGGGGCACCATGTTTTCCGAAATATGCTTGCAGCTCGCGGCACATACATTGAAGTTTACGTCATTCCCTGCTTTATCCTGCTTTAAGATGAGCTCAAGGTTGGAGGGGCAGACGTGCTCTCTTCTCAGGTGCAGAACGCTGCGTACATGTGCCCTCTACATCTGTCGAAACATGGACCTCCATGGCTACTTTTCCGAGCGCGACAACCACGCACATCCAGAGACGACAATGGCCCATTTCCGCAACCTTAAACAGCAGCCAGCCCGAAGCCCAAAAAGTCTTAAGATTGGGTCTGCGGTGGGGAGATGGGAACCCCTTTGACTTGCATTCTCGATGCATAAACTGTGCGTTTGTGTGTGTGTGCGCGTGTGGTGACAATCGGAGCCCAAGATCCGGGCGATCACTGAAGCCCAGAACCACCACCGCTGCGTAGCAACTTGTTCAGCCGATCTCCGATGGCCCCACGCGAGACCGGCCAGACATGAGCTGGCCCCTGCCCTTCCTGATGATGGAAACTGTTCATGCGTGTGGATTACCCCGAGAGCCCAGTACCCCTTAAATAAGGGATGTGCCTTAAATTTATAAGGGAATTCATATTATGATTTAAGCTATATTCCTTAATTAAGGGGTCTTGGGCTCTCAGGGTATGTTGCTCTGAGCTATCTTCTAGCAGAATTTCTAGCAGCTACCAGGGAGCACAGAAAGTTAATGGATGAAGGAGCTGGGAGCTTCATCTCACTGCCTCACTGCTCCAGGCCGCCCAGGCTAGGCTCTCCGGGTGAGAGAGCCGGCGGTGCTGGGCTGGGGCCTTAGGGTTCTGGGTTCTGCCCTGTGTTTTTTACTCAGTTCTCCACCACCTTTTGCCTTCCAAGTCCTTAGACCTGAGCTTCGAGGGCTCCCGGGGTTTTGTGCGGGTAGATGAAGCCGAAGATGTTTTCCGGTGTTCCTTGATGTGATTCTGGCAGGATCGCCAGCATGTCACGGTGCCAGCAAGACAGGAGCGAACGATGCATTTACCGGCCGAGCTCCCCAATTCAATGCGAGCGGAATGCGGCTTTGGACCATAAAGTCGATCCTATGAGCCTTGATCCTACTGCAGCCTCACCTCAGCCGGAAACCTGAAGCCGGTTGGGGAGTTCGGAGTAAAGCTGCAAGCCCGAAATCTGAACCTGGAGGGCAACTGTCACTTTGCCATGATCCCTCGTGCATCGTGCTATCACAAAGCTTGAACAAGTATGGGTGATGACGAGTAGCTGCGAAACCCCAAAACCTGCAGCCCTGCAGCCCTGCAGCCCCTTGATCTCGGACTTGAAGCAGAGGCCGATCCCATCGCCCGAAGTCATGGCCAAAGCCTCACGGGCACGAAGCCCGCTCTACGTCGCCCCATCGGCAGCGAAGGCGCCGAAGGGCCAAAGAGCGAGTAGCCCGAAAGCCACGAAGACGGATCCAAGTGCGGCGCCGCTTGGTGAACATTGATGGTTTTTGTCAACAGGTTCTTGGTTCTATATAAGGGTACTGGAAGTCCATGAGAGTTCTATACGGATGCTTGGTTTTTGCTATGTTGCACTCTCCGACTTGGCGATGAGGTCCAAGCATGTGCCCCCACTACCTCAGGTCGGTGCCCTCTACACTTGGTATGGCTCCGACCCGCGGAGGGCCAACGGGAAGAACGCCTGTGGCGCAGTCCCTTCAGGGCATGGCGGAGGAGTGGGTGGAAAGTGCACATTTTCCAACCAAGTTGGGCCCTTGGCTGATGGGCCATGTGATTGCAGCCTCAGTCGTGATCCTGCTCTTGCCTGGGTGAGAGTAGCCACGCTGATGTCCTGTAAGAGGTGGAGCTAGGAAGCAGTCTCAATTTTTGAGCATGGGCTTCGAAGTCTGTGTGGCTACTAAGCCTTCAGCTAAAATGGAAAAGTCCCTTGCAGCAGCTGCAGTCTTTTGAATGTGATATGGTGACTAGTGGTGCCCTTCGAGCCCGCCTAAACCCTAAACTCCTCCAAACCCTAACCTTACAAACCCTGAACTCTACACCCTAAACTCCCCTAAACCCTAAACTCCCCTAAACTCCCCTAAACCTAAGCCGTGCAGATTCTGGCGTCTAGGCACACAGAACCCACGGTGCTGCCGCCGAAACCTTTCGTGTCAGATCCCCAGTCCCATGCAATCATCGGAGCTCCGGTGAATTCTGCAGTTTCGCGCGGGGGCTTTGGGCGCTTGAAGGTTTAGGGTTTGGGGTTTAGTAATTTTAGGGTTTAGGGTGCTGTAAGGTTTAGGGTTTGGGGTTTAGGGTTTAGTAATTTAGGGTTTAGGGTGCTTTGGGGTTTAGGGTTTAGTAATTTAGGGTTTAGGGTGCTGTAAGGTTTAGGGTTTGGGGTTTAGGGTTTAGTAATTTAGGGTTTAGGGTGCTGTAAGGTTTAGGGTTTGGGGTTTAGGGTTTAGAGTGCTTTAAGGTTTCGGGTTTAGGGGGTTTAGGGTTTCAGGTGAGGCCTATGCTAAAGAAACGCCCGAAACCTGAAACTCCCCGAAAGCTGTAGCACTATCGGTATCATTCGGATTGTAATCACTATTCTTGTTAGTATTACTGGTATGACCAGTACTAGTGTTCGTATCAAGATTAGACTTAGGATAATGTTTTCTCGTTCAGTTTCCGTGGCGCCCGAGCCTGGCAGTCTCGTTCAGTTTCCGTGGCGCCCGAGCCTGGCAGAGGCCAATGCCTTCTCCGGCTCCTCTCTGCGAAACCACCTTTGTTCATTGCAGGGCAGGCATTTCAGTTGAGGGCAGGGTTTATAAGCTTATGAAGGGTTCAGGGGTAAGGGTTTCGGCATTGCTTAACATTGGAACGTCTGACGTCAGGAAGCGCACTCGATCGACGTCCGCGCTTCTGTTAGAGGGAAGGTAGGCCGGTAGGCCCAGTTTCTGGCTGATCTCACCAGAAGACCGGAGCGGACCACACGGCAAACTCAGACCTAATTACACCAAGTCCCGGCCCGTCAATCTAAACTGAAACGGTCATCGAAAGCGCTGCTGTTCAGGGCACATTCAATCCTTGCGCCAAAACAAAGCGAACGTGATCCCTAAGCCTCAGGCCTAGATGCCACCCTCCTCAAGACCTCCCAAAAAGCAACAAGCAAACACGACAGAGAAGCACAACTGTAACAACGGAAGCCTCAGCCCGAAATTCCTAACCCGAACCCATAAAATTCTTTCGAACCCTGACAAGACCGCCTACAACCCTAAACTAGGGGACCCTAATTTTGTACCCTGAATAGTAGGATCCTTATTATAAGGACCCCAAAATAAGGTACCCCTACTGTGCGGAAACTCCCATCCTTCAACCCCTGGACCCCTAAGCCCTAAAACAGGGAAGCCAGTTCTTTCAAGGCGCGCCCGGCGGGCGCCCTCCGAGGGCTCATCCTCGGATAATGCAGATGCAAAGCGGCGAGAGCCAGGGCACCCGGGATTTGGAGACTTTGGAGCTGTCGGGGTTGAAGGATGGGAGTTCCCCTATTTTCGGAAACTCCCAAGGGCCTCAGGGTTGCGGTTTCTGGTATTTTGATTTGGATAGGGTTGGAGAGCTTGGATTGGAGTTTATTCGATTTTTGTTTGTGTGTTAGAGTTTCGTGGTGGGGTCATTAGGGTGGGGCCAGTTTCTGTGGTGATGCAGTGATGGGGGCCTTCCGACTGCTCTATGTTATCTGATCGGTTTACTGTCCGATTCTGTGACAGCATGTTTAAAAGCAGACATAGACATGTATGCTGACGAACATACGTATGGAGCTACGAAGACATACACACATGTGTATACATGTATATGCATATAGTTAGGTAGATAGACATAGACCGAGACCTTGACCCAGACACAGAAACAGACATAGGCATACACACACATGCATGCGTGCATACAAACAGACCGGCGGACGGACAGCCAGATAGACAGAACGACGTGATGTACACGAATTTATGATGCTCGCTGGTATGCATGCATGCATGCATGTATGGATGTGTGTACGGTTTACATGCATGCATGCATGCATGCATGCATGCATGCAAACATATGCTATGTAGACGACATGTAGATAGAGATGCGTGTAGGTAGAATGTTGGATAGTGGGATAGAGTAGATCGGTGGACAAGTGACAGATCTTGTTGTGTTGTTGTCATTGCCTCATCCTTTTTGTGTGTGTGGCATGTAAGTTGCTGGCTGACGAGTTTTGTCGGTTCGAGTGTAGGGTTTAGGGCTCAGGGAGTGTATATTGTGCCTGTGGCAGTGCCTCCATCGCAAGACCTGGCTCGTTGGCATGGCGTCTTGAAAACCCCAGGTTTACATAGGTCCAGCAGGGACGTAGACTTCAGGGCTTAAGGCATCAGTACTGACAGGTAATTATGTTGTAGATGATGAGCTACTGCAGATGTCAAAGCTTTGGAGGGGAATTGTGAGATTTGCTGATTCCTGAGCACACTAGCATTTCCCGACATATTGTCGAGATGGGATGACCAAGCGTCTTGTAGCGAGTTGGACTCTGGACTGGACGCACGGCCATGTTACTTTTCGGATCACCAGCACCGTCACAAATTACTGTTGACACGAAATTTTATTCGAATTCAGCTGCCATTGTTGCTACCGTGTATCAGCTCTGTCCTGTGCATACCATTTCAATTTCGTTGGCACCGAACCCAAAAGCGACAGGCTGATGTAGGGAACTCACAGACAAAGCGCCTTTAAAAGGTCTGGCCCTAGCGAACGCCCAAATATGGGGGCTGAAATAATTACCAATACTAGTTTGGGGGTTCCTTTTTGTAATTAGAGTACAATGGGCCCCAAAACCCGATTGAAATGATTAAGGCCCCTACATTGGATCCTGATAGTAGCCCCTTAGAGGAACCGTATTCTAACTATTGAAGCTCCTTTATTACCTTTTGAAGGCCGACCGCCTTCGCGGCGCCCGCGGGGACGTCGAAGAGGCATCGGAACCATTGGCTGGTGGAGGTCAAACTGGGTGCGGGTGCTAGCGCAACTGCTCTTCATGCCCTGGGCTGCCTACTTACAGACATAGCACCCTAAGCCCTAAATCCTCAACGTATGGCAACATAGCTGCGTGCTATTCAGGCTGCCAACGGTTCTGGGATGGCAAGGCACAACTTGAGTGTAGGACCCAAAAGAAGTCGAAGTCGGCCGAAGAAGCGCTAAGAACTCCTTCAAACAAGAGTGAGAAAGGTGCTGTGTTTTGTGTTACCATCAGACTAAAGCGGCAATCATAGCGACTGTTGTTTCGTGCGCTGGCGTCTCAGACGCCCAGTTAGTAGTCTGAGGGGCCGGTGTGACGCCGACTTGCTCGTGTTTCGATTGAAAGAATGCATAAAAAAACATATACCCTACTGAGTCCGACATTGCAGGTCCAATTCTGTCAGAGCTTTCTTGCTTCGGCTGCCTTCTTTGTTTACGGCTATCCGAAAACTTCAAAACGAAGGATGTTAAACCCTGAAACGCGGAACCTCCTAAGCAAGGAAGCCCTGTACCTGAACACCTTGGACTTGAACCCAGCTCGGAATGGGGGTGCCTTATTTTGGGGTCCTACTATTCAGGGTATTGTATTCCCCGTTATATTAGGTCCCCCATTTTCGGAAACTCCCCAATCAGGCATCGTGATGACTCATTTCGTCCCCAACTTATTGTGGGTGGGCATTGAAGACCCACAGCCTTATCTGTGCAGCGTGCAACACGCAGACAGCCGCAACAACCAGCCTCCTCAAAGCTGCTAGCTCCGAGTTTCTTGGGGTGTAGGGGTGTAGACGTATAGGGTTTGGGGGTTTAGGCTTTAACCTCCGAGCCCAGTGTTTGTAACTTCAGGGAAGCTTTGCAAGCACCCGGGAGGGACTCGCATGATATGCCGGGTGCCAAGCACGGCTTTGAAACTCTTTGAAGGTCCAAGCCCTAAAGCCTAAGCCCCTAAACCCTATCAAATCTGTGGTCATCAAAAAGCACGCTTGAAGTGTCTGAGAGGCCAAGAGCGGGTCCAGGTCTTGCAGGGTTTAGGGGCCAAGGTCTTAAGTTTAAAGCTTCCACTTTGAGGGTTTAAGAGCGGCCAACTACCGGGCGTCCTTGCGTGCAAGCCTGCAGCAAAAAGGGGTTTTGGATGTAGGGTAGGATGTATTGGTTTCCTTCCGTGTCCATGAGCGGACACCCGGCAATTCGACGGCAGTTCGAATCTGGGTCTTTGCTTTGCTCTGGCGTATCAAAGAATCTACAAGGGGTGCCTTGCTTAGGGGTCCCAGTGGTAAGAATTCGTTGATTTCGTGTCTTTTTGCAGGATCCCTTATTTGCTGCAACTCCTAGGTCCTAAGCCTTGAATTGAAGTCTTGAAGTCTGGAGGTTACTGCGATGCAGGGAAGTTTCGGCGTTCGGCTTCCTACGTCGCAGCTTCAATCTTAAGTCTTAGCATCCTTTCCTTCAAAAGCCGATGAGCATAGGTTCCACAGATATTGCCAATAGTCACAGAAGCATAGATCTTAAGCCGCACTGCCATGACCACTTGACCATTAGCACCAAACCAAAAGCCCTTCTTGTTCAGGGGACATCCGGCGAAACCTGAACCCTGACCCCACCATGCTCTAAAAGGCTGGGACCAGCTCATGGGCGACAGCAGCCGAGTGCTGCTCACAGTGTCAGCTTTCCGGCGTCGAACGTTTATTGGGGCAATGAGGTACGGTGGTTCTGTGTCTGCCCATGTAGGATGTGGTAGGATGCTTCTCTGATTTGTTCTTCTTAACGCATCCAACTATACAATGGCCGGGTGATGATGCTGATGAAGCTCAACAGCAGCCATTGCTTGTTATGGTGTCTGCATATCGTGAAAGGTTTGGCGCAAAAGATTTTGTCATGCCTGAACACGGCGGTCGCGATTGCTGGTGCCACGAGGGCAAGTGCGTCGTCCAGCAAGAACGGATTTCAGAGTGTAATGCTTGACTGTTACTTCAGAGACAAAGCCACTGCAGCAATACTGGGCAACATTGATGCGGCGAGAGTTAAACCCCAAACGCTATCCCAAGTATCTCGGGTTTCCAGAAGCGGGGCCATGTCGGACCACCAGAGGTGTCGCGATTGCAGCCCAAAGTGTGGCTGTTTCTGCTGCAGGCACGTCCCTCGGTGTGAGAAGCGAGACTGACGTGGTTTCAGGGGGCCAGGAGCAGGACTCGTGACGTTTATACCATTACGTGAAGTGTATGTAAACTTCGAGTATCAGAATTAAATCATCTGCTCGGAGCTGCATATGCGCGTACTGCCACCATTGTGTACACTGCTAAGGCAAGCCCAGGGCCCTGACCGAATCATGTGTCGTACATGCTTCGGTGTCTTGTTTCGTACTGTTTAAGTTTAGCATGTTCACGTGTTTTCACGTTGCTGTCGCTGCTGCGTTGTTTGTTGCGGTAAGGGTTGCCATATAAGGGGAAAACAGCATGAGCTTTGTGTATCGTTTTCTCTTGGTACCCGGAGTCGCAGTATAATCTAACTTGAGCACATTCCTGGCGAGGCCAGCCTGCGCAGCTCCGCGTCTCGTTCTGGGCCCGGTTGCACGAAAGCTTAGGGCTTATCCGGATGTCGCATAGAGCTTGGGGTTTAGCAGGGGTTTCGTGCTGTTTCGCTACCTTGGTTTGCATTGACCAGGATGCTCATAATTGCATTGGTCCGCATTCCTCTGCCTGTCCATGTGACCTCGCGACAAAGACTGTTCTCCCGCGGAAATACCTGCACGTGAACAATGTGACGCGCAATGAAGAATTGCCTCCAACCCGCTCCATGCCAGCATGGAACTTTGTTTTCTAGAACTTCGGCCTCGAAAGGCCATACACCATTTTTAGATTTTCATAGCCCTGCCTGCATGAAACTCAGAGACGACCTTGGTAATATAGGGACCCTGGTAATTAGAATCGGGTTGCGCGGTGTTATAATAAGGAACCCCCGAAATAGTAGTGGTAATAATTAAAGCCCCTATAGTAGTCCAGGCTGGACAGTGGTTGGGAGAGTCTCACAGCATCCCCGGAAGATCTCCAGGACCGCAACTGAGCCGGGGTGTAGGGTGCAAGATTCACGGGTTTGGGGGTTTCCAAGGTCTTATAGAGCGGAGAAGTGTTGATACTCTGGTTCCACGACAACCACCACCTCCAACCCCACCGTCCCACCCTCCAATGCCGGCACCATCGCCGGGGCGCTGACGATCAATCATAGAAATGCGGGTGCTCATGGCACTCACGCTACATGTAGTAGAAAGCTCGGTACTCATAACGTAAGGGACAAACAAGCTGGAAAATCGGCATAGCAGTATGGTATCGCAACAGGCCCATCTGGCCGCAAAAGGACGCGGCTTGCCTTTCTCCACCATCATCGTCATCATCACAATCATCAACATTATAATCATCGCCACCGTCATCACGTTCATCATCTTCTTCATCACCAAAAGCATTTTCGCCGCTGTTATCAGTATCTTCATCCATGGTCTCATCCTCGTCCACATCCACCATGAACATCACCACCTCGGTCTCTATCGGCATCGTCATCATAAGTATCACCGTCTTCATCCATATCACCATCAAATGAGCATAGCCCATCAGCCCTACACATGGCCAAATTCGTCTTGTATGGGACATTCTTGACTCCGGGAAATGCCCTTCTGAGCTTGCAAGTAACGCTTTGGCACTTTGACCTGATGGCCACAGCTGTCGTGGGTAATCATCGCTTTCAGAGACCACGATGCTGTTGATGGCATTGTTCCAGATATTTCACGACGTTTCTGCTCACTATGTGTATTACACTGTCTGGTGCCTAGTAGGGAATGGGGGAATGGAGTTTATAGTAGTCCCCATATATTCCCCAACAATAGTCCCAATAACCCATTCCCTCCTAAGAACGAGACAGTGCAGTTCATCAGGCGAAGTTTCAGTACGACCAGGGTCGGTCCTTGCTTTCCTCTTCTTGGCTGACTTATGTTTAGCCATTTTTTGTCAAAACTGTGATTCGTCTTGTTGCCATGACTGTTTGTGGGCTTGTCCTTTATCTTTCCAGCTCCTTGCCTCTCTCCGTTCGCCCCCCTTCCGCCCCCGCCTTCGCTCCCTCACTTCCCCTTGTCTCTCTTTTGTGTTCTCTCTCCCTCTCTCTCACTCCCTCGCTCTTCTCTCAGCCACTCTCTTGGCAGCTTCGGCGAGGCGCTGACGCAGGGGGAAACTCCACAGGTCTTGCTCGCTCCTCAGGCCATGGAGGTTTGTGGCGTCGAGCTCCGGGCGCGAGACTCGAACCATGTCTCTGCAAGCCACTAAGTCACTAACACCTCAGCTACCATCGCTGCAGCTGTCGTTCTCCTTCATTCCCAGTTCATGTTGGTATGTTGGTCTTCAGTTATCGTCCCTACATTTCAGGTTTTAAGCAGGGGTTGCAGAGATGCTTTCCGCTAAGGTGGGTTCGGTCTGATCACGAAATCGAGAACGACCCGGATGCAACGCAGCCGCACTCTCAGCTTTTAGCTGCTACTTGTAGGACCTCCGGATTGAGTTGACCTAACTTTCCTAACTGACGAAATATCTTAAACCAGTCGGCTTAACTCTTAAGCATGTACATAAGATGCCGCAGAGTTTGCAGGAAGGTTTGACCCGGGCAGACTTCTTCAGGAGTGTGGAACTGCAAAATGTTTGCCTCATAGTTTTCGCTTCTAGTAGCCGCAGAAGCTTAATCATGATGCTCGCTCTTTTTTTCTCTGTTCTTCTGTAGTCTTATCTTTCTAGTTTTTGTTTTCCTCTCACGCTCTCTCTGTCTTTCTCTCCTTTCTATCTCTTTCTCTCTTTCTCGTGCTCATTCTACCTCTCTTGCTCTCTCCCTCTCCCTCTCTCGCTCTCTCCTGTTTCTTTGTCTCTGACTCTCTCTCTCTCTCTTGCAATGTTCATCGTAACCCCAATGCAACCCACATGGCAGTGCTTACAGACTCTAGGCCCTCGAAATAACACCCCAAGAACGGGCTCTAAGGCCCCTGCAAAGAGACCCTAAACACTCCGAGACGCCGGCCCCTGCAGAGGCAGTTCAGTCAGAAGGCTCTGACGTCATCCCCCGAAGACCTCCAGGACCGCCATTCAGCCCCATGGGTAGTTCTCTACATTTATTAGGGTCTTTTAAATTAGCACTATAGTATAAAGTCTGGTATATTATCGTATGTTTAGTCGAGAACCCCTACTTGGAGGTTCATGGGTAGCTGTACTCGTAGCCACAAGCCTCCTTGTATAGGACGGTGCAGGGCTTAGTGGTGCAAGGTTTAGGGCTTTCTGGTTTTTGTGCTTTGGGGCCTCGGAGTTCGAAGGGTCCAGCTCCAGCCACTTTGGTTACGAGGCCCAACTTGGACAAACCCGTTTGGACAGCAACAGTCGGAGTTTTTCTTTGCCGATACTGGCCGTGGTTGCTTTCATGTTTGGGTCCCACGAAGAAGACATCTCAACATGCCAACACCCTCCAGACTGCTGACCCGACTGGCCAAACCCATAATTGAGGTAATGACACGAAGGGCTTGAGAGCATCATGACAACCACAAAGGAACAGCTCGTGCATGCCACTAAGAGGTGGCAGGAAAGTTTTGGACAACAGGACAACACAATTGCTGCTTCGAGGGCTCCCTCCCTCAATCAATCCGCACCCCCCCTCTCTCTGTCGCTCGCGCTGTTTGTTTCTGTGTCTATCTCTCACTCCCTCGCTTCTCTGAGCCGCTCTTGTTGCAGCTTCGGCGAGGCACTGATGCAAGGGGAAACTCCACAAGTCTTGCTCGCTCCTCAGGTCATAGGGACCCCCCTACACTACGACCAGTAGTAGTAGTAGTAGTACTACTACTACTCCTCTCCTGCTGCTGCTGCTGCGACGATGGTGACAATGACGGTTCCGGCGACAGAGGCGGCGGGAAAGACGACTACTGTCATTTATGTTTCTTCTTTTACTGCTGCTGTTCCGAGAGTGCTTCGTGTTGCCATGCCTAGTCTATCGTGCCCTGTTGGTGTTACCATTAGCAGTTGCACGGTGAGCACCTTTACGCGTAGTTAGTTCGAGAGCAGCTACTCCATTTCGTGGTTCTCATATAGTCTTGTTGCTGCAGTCAGTGCTGGCAGCATGATGACACTCGATTCTCGTTGTCGGGTTCACGTCTGCACGAGCATGATAAGCTGCGGCTGCTTCAAGGCCGTGATTCAATGGATTGAAGTGTGAGAACTTCAGCTACCATCGCTGCAGCTGTCGTTCTCCTTCATTCCAAGTTCATGTTGGTATGTTGGTCTTCAGTTACTGTCCCTACATTTCAGGTTTCCAGCACGGGATGCAGAGATGCTTTCAGCCAAGGTGGGTTCGATCTGATAATGAAATCGAGAGCGACGCGGATGCAACGCAGCCGCACTCTCAGCTCTTAGGACCTTCGATTCTCTCCGAACTAACCTAGCTTCCCTAGCTGTTACAATTTCTTAACCAGTCGGCTTATTTCTTAAGCATGTCCATAAGATGCCGAAGGGCTTGCAGCTTTGACCCTGGCAGACTTCTTCAGGAGTGTGGAACTACAAAATGCATGCCTTATAGGTTTCGCTTCTAGGAGCTTTCAGAAAGCTGAACCATGCTGCTCTACATATATCCCGTGCGGAACCCTTAAAGCCTTGATTCACAGAGCCGGGAAAAATCCTGGCCTGATGCACTCTCTGTCAGCCCGAAACGTCGGCCCACGAAGATGCCCTAAACCCTAAACCCACGATCCTAGCGAGCCGAAAAAGGGACGTTTAAAAAAAAACCACTAAACACTGATGGCAGACTCCTTGTCTGCATATGTTTTCACCCCTCGACCACACAGACCTCGTCTGGCAAGTCCGAGTTGCGAGAGTGTAAAGCCACTAAACACTCCGAGACGGCGGTGGTGCATGGGCAGTAGTTTAGGGTTTGGGGTTGCTGTCACTCCGTCGGTTGCATCCCTCGTGAATCGAGAAGGCTCTGCTGTTGAGGAGTGTTTCCTGGCACACAATCCAAGCCCGTGCTGAAAAAGGGTTTAGGTTGCGAGAGAAGCCTGCTGCAAAAAGGGTTTACAGTTTAGGTTTTAGGGTGGGTTTAGGAGTTTAGGCAGTAGCCTTGGTGTTTGGCATGGACCAGTGGACGAACCCATATAGAGGCTTTATTTAGAACCTTCTAGTACAGTTACAGGCAACCCTTGTAGTAACCCCTATAGTATCCTTATAATGTTGCGGTCATTGTAATAAACCCGGTGACAATTAAAATATTCCCCGGGCCAGACTTCCGGGCGCAAGAGGAGTTTTAATTGCGTAGCCAGTTTGCCCAGACTATTGATGTTAGGAGGGGGGGTGACAATAATAACCCGGTGACAATTAAAATATTCCGGGCCCCAAATCTCCCAAAAAAATTAGGATCCAGGCTAAGTAGCTAGCAAAAGCTGAAACTAAGAGGACCCTAAACCCAGCCAGCAGAGTGCAGTTCGGCAGACACGACACTGAACTACCAGTTCGCAGAGTGCANAATTAGGATCCAGGCTAAGTAGCTAGCAAAAGCTGAAACTAAGAGGACCCTAAACCCAGCCAGCAGAGTGCAGTTCGGCAGACACGACACTGAACTACCAGTTCGCAGAGTGCAGTTCCCCAGACTGTTTTCACTCCACTCTTAAGCAGATCCGTTGTCCCTGGAGCTCCAAGCTGAAAGAGCTGCAGCGCTTCAGAGGAACTGCAGCAGCTACACTTGAGGCGTTTGCCTGGTTACAATTCTATATAAACGGAGCCAGCCGGCAAGGGTAACCCTTTGGAGCCCTGCTTTTGACAATAATAATAGGGGTGACAATAATAAACTCCTCCGGGGGCGGGGCGCAATTGCCTTTTGATTCAAAGCCACAGGCTCTGGTATTCCAGAGCTGCAGGCTTTGGCAAGAAGCCAGGGACTCCGGATTCCAGGAACTGCAGCAGCTAAACTTGGAACCAGACCTTCACCAGCTAGGCCAGACTCCTTGTTTCAGTCCAGTGGCGCCAGAGTGAGTTCAGAAGGGACACCAGAGAGGCAGAGGGCACAAAAGCCAGAGTGCTGCGAATGCAAGAGGTTCAGATTGGACTCTGATTACTGCGATTATTATTACTACTACTATTAATTACTATTATTGCCATTATTACTATTACTACTATTACTACTATTACTACTATTACTACTATTACTACTATTACTACTATTACTACTATTACTACTATTACTACTATTACTACTATTACTACTATTACTACTATTACTACTATTACTACTATTACTACTATTACTACTATTACTACTATTACTACTATTACTACTATTACTACGGTTACTACGATTACTACGATTACTACGATTACTACGATTACTACTATTACTACTATTACTACTATTACTACTATTACTACTATTACTACTATTACTACTATTACTACTATTGCTACTATTGCTACTATTACTACTACTATTACTACCATTACTACTATTACTACTATTACCACTATTACGATTATTACTACTACTACTACTACTACTACTACTACTACTACTACTGCTACGACTACTACTATCACTACTATTACTACTATTACTACTATTACTACTATTAAGCAGCCCGGGCCCCACAACCCTTTCCCCCAACAAATCTCCTGGTGTCCAGTGGCCTCCTTTGTATGGCTGTTACTATATTTCTAATAGAAATCCTTCATTTTCCTATCATGCGAGGATCCGGTGGCCTCTTTTGCAAGGCTGCTACGTATGGAGATAGGATTCAGACAAGCTGATGCCTGTTGGTGCACCGGGGGAGCTGAGCAGCTGCCGGCCACACAAAGAAAAAGGAAGTGGTTCCGAAATTTATCACTGCATGCACAGATCTGCGGAGCCCAGCCTACCTACCTCCCCCTCCGCACACCCCGGTTGAAATTTCACGGAACCTTCACCCCCCCCTAGGCTCTATTCTATTTCATGCGGGTGGCTGAAACGGATCCAGCCTTATAAGGCGGGGGGGAGGGGGTCACCCCCCCGCCCCCGACAAGGGGGTACTGATTACTATTACTATTATTGCTACTATTACTATTATTACTACTGGTACTACAATCCCCGGACACGGCCAGAGGTTTATTATTACCACCCTGGCCCCAGACCCTGCCCCAAGAGACCCCCGCGCAAAACAACCTCGGGGGGGTTTATTAAAATGACCGTGGCATTAGACACCTTATAGAGCCTTAAAGCCAAACCTACACTCAAAACCCTGGGCTGATAGGAAAAGCGTGCTCAAACCAAAACCGTGGCCCGCTGCTTTATTGCACAAGCTATGCTGTTGGAGAGATCGGGCTGAGGCCTGCGAAGCAGGAGGACGCGTCTGCATTTGCGCTCTTGCCCCAGGCTCTAAGGCAGAAATCAGGGTCTCCGCTTTTTCGGGTTTCGGAGTTTAGGGGTTTAGGTTTTGTGAATGAAGAGTTGCACATTGGCCATTCTAGCCCTTCATTGCCAGCACCACGGAGCGAAGGCCCGTTCGCTGGCACACATCCAAGCCCATGCTGAGGGCCTTCAGATTCCAGCAGTGTTGGACTTGATACATCCTCAAGCCTGGTACAATAAACTAAACTTGATCCCTACAGTCTTAACCAACACGCAAAGGTGGCCATCGAAGGCGTCGGCGAGAGTCCGGCATTTCTCCCGGTGGATGTTGATGCGAGTTTGAATATGGGGCGACTCTTCAAACTTCAGTTTTGCCCACTGCAAGGGTTCGGCCATGCACGAGGCATTTTTGCACTAGAAGACCAAAGCCCAAGCTGAGGACAGGAAGCTACTAGTTGCCACCAACCCTGCCCCTCCAGAGCCCGAAAGCCCGACGTTGCTCGGACGTGCCGGGAACCGTGAATCCGCGATACTATAGGGGCCTAAATACTTTCTAATTACCTATACTATTTTGGGGGTTCCTTATTATAATTATAGTATAATGGGCCCCAAAACCCTATTCTACTGATTCAGGCCCCTATATTACTGCAAGGTCGCCGGCGAACACGTCGCCTGCAAGATCGCTCGCGAATACGTCGCCTGCGACCACTTCGCCCTCCCGAAGTGCTTCGCTTGGAGCCTAGTGTAGTCTGCAAGGACTTCGATTTGGTGGCGCCGCTACATGGGAGTTTCCGAAAACAAGGGACCCTAATATAGTACCCTAAAGAGTAGGATCCTTGTCATAGGGACCCCAAAATAAGGAACCCCCTATTTTCCTATTTTCGGAAACTCCCACATTGACTCTTAACCACCACCGCTTGTAATTCGACGGTCGTTGCTGCTACTACTGTTGCTGCTGCAACCTCCTACTCCTACTAATATACTACTATTCCTACCACTCCTACTCCTACTCCAACTCCTACACCTACTACTACTCGTGCACCTACTACTACTACTACTACAACAACAACTACTGCTACTACTACTACTACTACTCCTGCTACTGCTGCTGCTGCTACTACTACTACTACGACTACTACTGCTGCTACTACTCCTACTGCTGCTACTACTCCTCCTCCTACTACTGCTGCTACTGCTCCTGCTCCGGCCACCGCCACTGCCACTGCTACTGCTACTACGACGACGTCTACCATCTACTTCTACTACAGTAGTAGCGGTAGTACGCATTGCTATCATTACAGCAACAACTACTACTGCTTCTACAACTGCAGCTCGAAATTCATACTGCTGCTACTACTACTACTCTACTATTTCTACTACTTCTAATACTTCCACTACTACCACTACGACTACCACTGCCACTGCCACTACCACTACTGCTACTACTACTACTACTACTGCTACTACTACTACTACCACTACTACTACCACCACTACCACTACCACTACCACGACCACGACCACGACCACGACAACCACTGCTGATACTACTACTACTACTACTACTACTACTACTACTACTACTACTACTACTACTACTACTACTAGCTTTTCCCCCCCTGGTGCGACGCATGTCGCGGTGCATGTTCATCTTTCACATCTTGATCGACTTGCCAACATGTGTAGTGCTTGAAGCTGCCGAACCATTCAGGTCTTGATCGACTTGCCAACATGCCCAAATCGCACTAGACCATGGAGGTCATTAAGCTTTTAGCGTGGATGCTCTGTTCCCAAATCGCAGAAAACCATGGACGTTATTAGGTTTTTGGCGTGGATGCTCTGTTCCCAAATCGCACTAGACCATGGACGTCATTATGCTTTTGGCGTGGATGCTCTGTTCTGAAGCGCTTTGGATGAACATGAGACAACCAAAATGCAAAAAGAACAAACCTTCATTCTGATCGCTCTGGTTTTGGCACGAAAACCCACATCGCCAAAAACCGTGAAAATCAAGAAAACTAAAAAGACAAGTGTTGTAAATACCAGCATTTTGGGCTGTAACATTGAAGAGAAAGGTGAACAAAGCAGCAACGATAAGCAAAACCCCACGCGCTTTCCAAAGTTTCAGGAATGAGGAAAACAAGTGCTGTAAAACACAACAGTTTCGACAACATGATGTCTGAAAAATGATAGGTCTTGGCGTCGCACCGGGGGGGGAACCGTACTACTGCTACTACTACTACTACCACAACAACTACTACTACTACTGCTACTACTACTACTACTCCTGCTACTACTACTACTACTACCACTACCTCTACCTCTACGACCACGACCACGATCACCACGCGACCAAGACCACTACCACTACCACTACGACGACGACGACGAATACTACTGCTGCTCCCCCTCTTACTCCTACTCCTACTCAACCGACTACTGCTAGTGCTACTGCTGTTGCTACTGCTACCAGCGACTGGGACTGTGGCTGTGACAACTCCGGCTGCTGCTGCTACTGCTGCTGCTACCGCTGCCACTGCCACTGCCACCGCCACTACCACTACCACTACTACATACTACCACCACCACCACCACGACTCCTACTACCAATGCGAACACTAACCCTAATACCAAATATTTATACTAAAGCAAATACTAGGATTCCTACTAATACTAGTACTAATACTAATAACTAATACTAATACTTCTACGAGACTACTCACGGCTGCAATTTTCTCATCATCCCTTCAGGTTCACCCAAACGTGGCACATTTACCTCTGCTCCGAGGGTAAAATCTCGAATCATCGCGAACCATGCATTACAGGGTTTAGGGTTTAGGGTTTTCTAATGCATTGGCTGCATTCCGCTTTTCGTCACTCGTCTGATAGAACTGCAAGGCTCGGTTGCCCGCAGTCCTGTGCATTAGGGCACGCATGCAACATAATTAGACATCGGAGGGGCAGAGCCATTGCATTCTTAGAGTCGAGGCCTGGCTACCGCGGAGATGCCCGACATGGACTCTTCCGCACAGAGGGTCCCAGGAGGGGTGGGTTTTCTGCAGTCCAAATTCTGCATAGGGCATAGGACTTGTCGCAGAGCTGCGACGTGGCCGGTTGTCGATCAGGCGAAATTCCCGTGCGAAGTCTCCGCGTACCCTCTATGCTTCGGACTCGGCAATTTGCAAAACTCTGCAATGTATCTTGATGATTTGTTCGGGAGCTGCAGCATGACGTCGCATGTGCTCTCTCGCTGTTACATGACCTGCATCTTTTGGCTCACATGATTTGACAGCTCTAGATGTGAATCACATACACCTGCAGGTTTCAGGAACGAGGGGTACATGTTTTTTAAGGAAAAGGTGAAATAAGGATACTCTTTTTTGGACGGGGGTCGTGCGAGTGCAGCATGGAACGACACGAGGGGGCTGGCATTACCTGAGAGACCCGGTAATGAGAATCTGCTCTGAGCAATGCGACTTCGTGCAGCCACTGTCAGTGCATCAGTTCACTACAGTTTGCAACTAACTCCCCAAAAAACTGCTGATATGCAAGTCTGCCACAAGTACATATAGATGTTTAAGTTACATATGTAACAAATGAATTCAGTCGTTGCTGCATGCCGAGGTGGGCGACCATCCGTGGTCGCCTTATCCCTCGTCGCCCGTCAAGCTGCGCCTCGTCACAAGTCAAGCCGTGTGTGTCGGGTGTAATCACCATCCTCTCTCTTCAAACCTTAGTAGCTGAGTGGATACATTTTGCACATTTTTGGGATAATACCACCCACTATAAAACTGAAAGTGTACACTTTTTGGGGCTTAGGAACTCAGCAACTAAGAAACCCTGTTAAGGCCCTATGAAACTCCTTTACAGCCTGTTATATCTCCCGCGGACCCCTACAAGAATCTAACCTTGGGCCGAAGTTGTGCCGTGCCAAGACATTTCCCGAAGCCGCTTGTTCCCTGGCAGGAAAGGCTGGAAATGAACGAGGCAGAGTTTAGGGTTTAGGCTTAGAGTTAATGCTTCCATGAAGAGCAGGGGCACGAGAGCCTTGATTTATTGCGCACGACACCATACACTCTCTCTTTACTTGGGAGATCAATTAAGATCAAGATTCTGGTGATTCCTTGCTCATCATGGACCTACCTGGCGCAACCTCGCAACACTGTGCGACCATGCGAAAAAGCAGGTTCATATTTCTGCGGCAATTCGAAATAAATTAACTTGACAACTTGAATCCCTTGCTTCAGCATGGCAACAGCTAGACACCTGAAAGATGTCGGTATCTACATGATCTATAGAAACCAACGACGACGAGGACGACGACGCCGGTGATATCTATTGCAGTTACTTACCTCTATGAAAGGTTGGGCCTGTGGGCAGCTGCCTCCGGATGGCACCTTTCTTCTTCCGGGCCGGGCTCTATTGGCTATTCTGAAGGTATCTTGGAACCTTCTAGGATATTCATACAGTAAACCCTATAAAGTTGGAAACCGAATTAAGGCCAAATAGTGCTGGGATTCCCTATACATTACTCTTAAGAATTGAGGCTATGGGGTTTCCAATTTTTGGGCTTCTACTGTAGGTAAGGGATTTGTTGAGACTTGCCCGGATTGGCATCGTCTATCGTTATATAGGGGTTTCCGAAAATTGGGGGTACCTTATACTAAGGATCCTACTATTTAGGGTACTATATTAGGGTCCCCCCTTTGTTCGGAAACTCCCATATATCTGGAATTTTTGGAGTCTCGGTAGCGGTAGTGCCCGTATGAAGAGCCAAAAGGCCTGCCACAGGGTTGGTCGGTCTGTCGGGGGCGGAGGGTCGCTTTATCGGCCCTTTATCTGTCTCTAGGTCCGTCTTCTTGTTTAATTAAATCTCGCTAATTTATCTAAATGTGTGATTATTTGTTCGTTTTAGCTTACCTCTTTTCTTAGAATTACTAATTAATATATTCTAATCATGGAGAGATTAATTTCGAGATATCAATAAATAGAACTTATATATCTTCCTTTTATATTCGTAAGATAATATATTTGAGATCTTCATAGAAATTAATTTACAATAAATCTTCTTGAAAATTGAAATTCGCAATGAAGAATTAGAAAGATACTTCATATATTCGAGATAAATATTTGAAACCGATTTCGTCAATACATGATTTGGAATATAAATGGTGTTTAATTATCCGAAATATCTTACTCGGCGAATTCGATAATATATAAAATATATGTTATATATTTATATTGAATCATATAAGTATTATTGAAATAGATAATGCTTTATAATTTATTAATTATATGTATATTGTAATAAAATGATATCGTGACGGTTCTATTAGTGATTTTATATATATATCTTTGCCTTTCTATAATTTGGTCTTTTTCTATATTTCTTCGTAAAAATTTCTTGCATGGTGTTTGCCTAAAATACTGAAATATTGCTATCACGAACGTTTGTCTCTCGATATTTAAATCTCGAAGGTTTTGGGAGTTTTCGAAAGTCTCGTTAGGGTCTCTGGTTCGTGTTTCGTTCTTGTGTTTGTTTCGTGATTAGTTCGTATCTGATTCGAATTCAATTATATGTGGATTCTGTTTTCATTCGTATTTGGATTCATATATATAGGAAATATTATCGCTAAATTTAGGTTATGAGCATATTAATAGTTTCGAAATTATAGGCGAAGAGATTTATTCTTCAAAGCAAGAAAAAATGATAATAAAATTAGTTTTGTATTTCTACTACGATAGTAGGGATTTCGAGTCGTGCGCTAAATCGCGTAGTTCTTTGCAAAGGTGTAAGTCTTGGAGAAGAGGAGAAGGAGAGAGAGAGAATAGAAAAAAAGAAGATGAGAGATAAAAGAGAGGGGGAGAGAAAGAGAAGAAAAGAAGGAGGTAGGGATAGGAAGACCTCGATTATTATATAGATTTTAAAAATGGCGTTTATAATAGATAGTAGATTCGTTAATTATTATATAGATTTTATAATTTCTATTATAAGGGGGCAAAATGCGGCACGGAACCGGTAAGGAGGATTTACATAAGATAGTGCGAGGGTAGGTAAGGACGAAAAAATAAGATATAGAAAATATTTCTCAAAAAAGATAGACGTTCCCGCGACTAGATTCCTTCGGACCCCGCGTTCCAAATCTTAATATCAGCCGTCCAAATTCTCTATATATTCTTGGCTTGGTAATCCAATCGCATAATATCGATCTTGTCTGAATCTTAATTTCTTATTAATTTCAAAAATTTTGCTCGAGATTAAAAATTATTCAGGTCTGGGAATTCTTTTTATGGTTTCTTATATATCTGAAGAAATTAATTTTCGAAAAATGGGTCAGAATTTGAGATTCGGATGAAAGAACGGGCGCCAGATTTTATATTGGATTATAGATTATAAAATAGTATCAATATATAAAGAAGATTTCGGTGAATTCTAAAATTA
>BGNK01003580.1:56184-70246 GCA_003297005.1 Symbiodinium sp. clade A Y106
GTTTTGGTTGTCGTTGTCGTTTCGGGTGTTGCATGCTTGTTTCATGCTTATGCCATAGTGATGTTGCTCCGACGATAGTTTCACTGCTCATTGTGCCAACGTGCTTATGATCATGATTCCAATCGAAAATCCGAATATATATTATCGAATCCTGCCCCATTTAGTCTGGCCTATCGGTAGATTTCGGGCTTCCAAGCGTCGATAATTTCAATGATTTTCGTAGCTTCGGTTTCCATCAATTTCTGCTGGTGGTTTTGTTGTTGGTATCGAGATTAATGTAATTATTGTTATTGTTGTTGTGGTTTGCGGAATTGGGGGGGAGTATCTGCGGAGTCTAAGCGGGATTTATTGAATCTGCCTATTTTATCAATCTATGAAATATAAAAAAAAGATTTAGGTGCTCTACGAAATTTGAAGAATTCGGATTTATTTACGAAATATGCGGGCGTCTTGTTTTATAGGTATAATTTTATGAATATTCTAATTAATATTATCATTTATAAAATTCATATGNTTTATTAAGTACCGTCGAAAATTACTATCGCTAAAATATGAAAGACCTCCTTATCTATTACGAGACCTATAAAAGAGTTTACAAGATCTATAAATTCTACGTAGACTTTAAGTCTATAATTACTATATATCTATGAAATCTATTCGATTTACCCGATTCACTCCTATCCTACGTACCCTTATCCTAACCCTATCTTCCCCTACTTATCCTTACCCTATACCCTACTCCCCCCACCTACTCCTAACCTACCTACCCACGCCACGGTCGTCTATATCTTTTTCGATTTATAAAATTTCAGAAAGCTATCGATTCTAATTTAAATCTTCGGATTCTACGAAATCTATTCGATACTTCTATCTACCTTCCTATTTATTTTCCAAACAGCGTACGGTTTATTAGTTATTCACAACTACCCTAAACCCTAAACTGTCTTTGTGCCAATAGTTCGCGTCCTACGACCGCTCGGTTCCAACCGCTCAAGGCCACGTCCCATCGGCTACTATAGGGGCCTTCATAATTAGAATAGGGTTTTGGGGTCCCATTATACTATAAATATTATATATATGTCTAATAGGAACCCCCCCAAATAGTCCAAATAAGCATTAAGGCCTCTTCGAGACTCTTGTTATTGGTTGAATGCCACGGCCGCGCCGACAGCTGCACTAAATACCGATTAGCACAGCAAGCGCGATATATAGTATACACTATCTATATATATATATATATATACATATGGTCGGTACTATATATATATATATATAGAAACAGATATGCATATATAAATATAAATATAAATGTAAATATAAATATAAATATAATTATATATATATATAGAAAACACTATATGGTCTATTCTAAAAAGCAGTAGCTTATATCTTCATGGGAAAAAGGCGCCAAACCACTGGGCTTTTTGCGCGTCCTCGAGGATATCACGGCGATCGCCGAGCCCATGCCAAAGCCTAAGGCCAAGGCAAACCGGTGAAACGGCACCGCCGTGCAATGCTACATCGTGGTATTTGCCGATGTGCGACATGTGCGCCAAGCTCTAAACTAACTAGTAGTAGTAGTAGCAGTAGTAGTAGACTTAGTAGATCTTGTCCCAAAGCTGTTGAAACCTCTCTGCCTTTCTGGTATCCGTGGCTAGATGCAACCTACAGACCTAGGAGAACTGCTCGCAGTATCCCGGCCTCTGCTAAAATATAGGGACACTAATCATTAGAATAGGGTTTGGGGGCTGCAATATACTATAAATATAATAAGGAACCCCCAAAATAGTATTGGTAATTATTTAGGCCCCTATAGTTATCTGATTCGATTTACAAAGCGATTGAAGCACTTCAGGTTGCTCGGGCAGGATACGTGCGAAACTGCTTGCCCTAAACTAGGAGTTCCTTATGACGGGGGTGTGGAACGCAGCATGAGTGTGACCCACACTTCATTTTCTGAGCTGGGTCGGGAACGTTTAGGGTGGGATGGTCTTGGTGTGGCATCTACGACAGGTCTTCCCAAGTGACCCCAGCTTGGCGGACATGTGTCTTCATCCGCACTTTGCATGCTAATGCTTGCCACTGTTACCTTCGGCAGGGTGGAAGCTGTGTGGCAGGGTAGACAAGTTAGATAAGTTTCAAGCAGACGGACTTGTGTAGATGACATACACACAGTTCAATGGCTTACAAGTTTACAAGTGTAATATTCACCGCGCAGTTAACAACATAGCACGGACGAGCTCCAATATGCCAATTGCAGTAGGCATCTCCGGGGGTCAAACATGACCCCTGTGTTTGGCTAGCTTTACCATTGGACAGCCTGAGCACGAAGCTACAAGAAACAACGCACAGACACAGATACACGCAGATACACACAGACCAGACAGACAAGCACAAAGACACACACACACACACACACGCACGCAAACACAGACACACAAACACAAACACAAACACAAACACACACACACACATACACACACACATGCGCACACACACACACGCACGCACAAGCACACGCACAAGCACAAACACCCGCACACACCCGCACGCACAACGAGACACACAGACAAATGTGCGTGCGTGCGTATGTATAATTACACAAAGCGTCGAAATACGCGTCATCTCCCCCTAAATTTTACCTGCTACAGATTCTCTTTTGGCAGGAATATAGGTCCACGTAGTCAGTGGCATATTCTGTCACATGTCCAGCATGTGTACATACACACTACCTTCATAGACTTCTAGAACTTAGACTCAAACAGGCCTTCTAAATTGCACACATGTATGTGCTGCCTATGTCCATAAAAGGCCTATTCAAAAGACTAACGGGCTATCGCATACATACATACAGACAGATAGACAGAAAGACAGACAGAACATATAGTACATACAATACATACATACTAACATACAAACCTACAGTACATACAATACATGCAATACATACAATACATGCAATACATGATGCATACATAGATACATACGTCCATGCATGCCTAGACCCTAAAGCCTACCTACCTACCTACCTACCCACCTACCTCCAGGCATACACACATACATGCATGCATGCATACATACATGCATGCATGCATGCAACCGAACATAACCTACATGACATGTATGTGCATGCGCAATGCTTCCAGCCATCGGACATGGGTCTCCAAGCGCTTCAGCACCTCTGCTTCTCCGACCGAGAAAACTACCCTGCCGTATGTACGTTCCAAGAAATGGCCAGACTCAAGATGCATGTACAAGGAGTTGGAGGGACAGGAATGGATCCGGACTCCAGGCAGCAACCCGAACCTCAAGCTGTCGATACTCAGCCTTGCAGTCGCAGCCTCTGAGGCTCCTCATGGGTCGGTCGAACATGGAGTCCAGTCACCAGAAACACGCTAGTTGTGCTGTCCCCCCAGCACAAAACATCTGCAAATGGTAGTGCACCGCGACTAAACATCAAAGCACATCCTCCACAGACCTGTTGCTCATGATGCAAGCTTGGTGCTGAACTGAAGCCGCCTGCCCTACCTTTCCAAGCGCGGAAAGCCTCAAGGCCCTATGCCGACTCTTCATGCCACTCTTCCGGCGATGGCCGTGATGTTTCCTGTCAGCTTGTACATGTTTCTGGTGCTCCTGTTTTCCAGCATAGCTTGCTAAGAAAAAATTATCGCCGAAGAGTGCTAATAGCATAAGTTGTCCATCAAACTCGTCATCATCATCATCATCATCATCATCATCATCATCATCATCATCATCATCATCAACAGCATCAACAGCATCATCGTCAATGCCATCGTCAATGCCATCCTCCTGAGCATTGCATCTGTGTCTGCGGGGGTCCAGTCTGAACTCGCCATGGCCTCCCGTATTTAGGGTTTAGGGTTTAGGTCTTGCTCCTCATTCCTATTCTTCTGAATGACACAGGTCTATCCACCAACAATTCGCAACTATGCGCTGTAACCCGCATTCTGAGGCCCTGAGCCAAAAGAACTACGCAAAGAATCACGTGTCGTAGTAAGTGAGGTTAGAAGTCGTGTGTTGGCATAATGTGTTAATTGCAATATAGAACACCCATAAAACCGCAAAAGATGATGAGGAAGCCCTATAAAGCCCTATTTTAAAGGACTCTCTGGGAAGTTCAGGTGGAGCTTTGGGCTTCGGACGATGGCGCTAACAATTAGAACAGGTCTTGGGGGTTGAGGGTTACCTGGACCCCCAAAGTATGTAGAATAATAGCCTTTTATAGGTTTTGGGCGATTATTTTACGTGCTTTTGGGGGTTGAGGGTTAAGGGTTGAGGACTTAGGGTTGCGGGTTTAGGGATTAGGGTTGAGGGGTTAGGGTTGTGCAGTTGAGGGTTTCGGGATTAGGGTTTAGGGATTAGGGTTGTAGGGCTGATAGAGCCTTAGACTGAAGCGCTTTAGAGGGGCATTAACAATTCCAGAAGGCGAGTGATTTCGTCTCCAATATTCCAAGTCTCTAGACCTGTTCCTCGTAAGCCCCTACCCCCAAGACCAAAGGACCTTAAACCCTAAATGCTGAACTCTGAACCCTAAACTCTAAACCTATGAAACCGAAACCATCATCGAGGGCCCCGGCCGAAATCATTGAAGAAGTCCCAGCCGTTGTTTGATGATCTTCATCTCATCTGCCGAATGGATGAAATACCTCCATGGATATAGAGCACGTAGGGTTAGGGTTTAGGGATGCACTAATGTAGGCGCCTTAGTGATTAGAATAGGGTTTTAGGGTATATTGTACCATAAGTATAAAAAGGAGCCCCCAAAATAGTTTTGGTAATTAGTTAGGCCCCTATTTTAGCTCTTCTAATTCTCAGAAACTTTTGCTTCTGGGGTCCTGCTGGCAATCTGGGAACCGAAAGTCCTGGGCAGAAGGATCACACTCTCAACCCGTAAATGACATCACTAGTTGTCCATGCTCCAAAGAGGGTGTGAAATGCAGGCTGGATTGCTGCTGCAGGGCTTGGACATGTTTCGTTGTCTCGTCACTACTACCAAGTGAAATCGGGGCAAATTGGTGCAAGCATCTTGAACCGCCTCACACTGGCATCGGGCAAATTTCAGCTGCATCAAATTGTACCCGTCTTTGGAGCGACGACCGTGAAATATTGCAATATGGGTTTGAGATGACACGTGTGCCAGAAACATCTTCCCACTGTAGCCGCAGAATCCCAAGCATGTTCTCACTATGCTTAGGCTTCCTGCCCCCAAATACCCCTTCTCCCAGGCCCAACCGGGGCCAACACAGAAATCAAAGAACCCACTTACGGCAGATCTCTGCTTCTCAAGCTGTTAATTGATAATTAAACGGCTATGGTGCCATAGCGTCTCTTACCTGGTGAACGTAAACCGCAATACCTGCACATCAAGCTGCAAACCTTCACCCCCAATCTCAAAACCTAAGCCCCCCCATGGCCCCATAGTTCTTAAGCCCCAACACCCCGAAGCCACGGACGGAAGCCAAAAACCCTAAATCCCACACCACTAAACCCCGAAAGCATACCACGCAGAACACAATCTCCAAACCTCTCGAACCCCAAGCAACCGCATACAACTCCAAAAAAAAACCTTGTACAAGCAAAGAACCTCCGTACCAACCGCTCCAGAAACGGTCTATACTTATACGACCCTGCAAGCCCCATGGAACCCTGCATGGATAATGCATTAGCTTTATTTCCATTCCTACGATTTCCGCTACTACTACTACTACTACTACTGCTACTGCTACTGCTACTGCTACTGCTACTGCTACTGCTACTGCTACTACTACTACATACTACATAACACATACTACATACTACCTACCTACTACATACTACCTACTACCTACTACATACTACATGCTACATACTACATACTACATGCTACATACTACATACTACATGATAAATGCTACATGCTACATGCTACATGCTACATGCTACATACTACATACTACATACCACATGCTACATGCTACATAGTACATGCTACATGCTACATACTACCTACTACTACTACTACTACTCCTGCTACTCCTGCTACTACTCCTACTACTACTACTACTACTACTACTGCTACTACTACTACTACTACTCCTGCTGCTGCTACTACTACTACTCCTGCTACTGCTGCTACTACTACTACTACTACTCCTGCTACTCCTGCTACTACTACTACTACTACCACTACCATCTATTCATACTCGTATCATTGACCATTATTGATGCCCTCTTTCCCCCACCCCCCCCAAACCCTAAACCTAAACCCTAAGCCCCTAAACCCCAAACCCCAGCACTCTGGCCCAGGCCTCCCCGGGGCAGTGCCGGTACCGCCCGCTGTTGGCGGGCTAAGGTGGGTCCGTAGTTCGGGGTTGGGTTTGTGTTTCCTTGTTGGGGTTTGTTTCGGGCTCTCCTGTGGCCTGTTGTGGTTTTGGTTGTGGGTTGTGTTTTCTGTTCAGGGCAGTGGCCGTGCCGCCATGGGTGCCCGTGCCGTGTGGACAGAAGCTACGAGTAAACTCAGACCATGGATACCTGGCTCTTGGTGGAAAGCATCTTCTGCAGTATACTTCAAGGTGGAGCGCATGTGTGAAGCATCCGCGTTCGGTTATGTAGTGGAGCCTGACTTTCCGGTCCAGTTNGACCATGGATACCTGGCTCTTGGTGGAAAGCATCTTCTGCAGTATACTTCAAGGTGGAGCGCATGTGTGAAGCATCCGCGTTCGGTTATGTAGTGGAGCCTGACTTTCCGGTCCAGTTGGGAATGTGCTGCAAAAGTCGTCATCCACATATTCTGGATGTGCCCCTTGCGGTACATGGCGTTTCCGAAGAGCTTGTTGAAGGGCAGGTCTATGCAATGTGTGGAACATCTGGTCCTATCTTTCGCGATGGATGCTGGGAGTTTGTTGCTCCCAGTCTTCGGTTTAGCACTGGCATCTGCTGCATTCTTGGGTGGCGTACTTTGGTGCGGGCCATGCCGGCGCCTGGTTTGCATACAGCAGAAGTCACGGCGAGTCGTGGTGATAGTGGTTCGGCATCAGCTGTTAAAGCGCTTTGTGGCTTTTTCGATGTGGCTGGAAAGTTTCACTCATGTCCGCCTCCAGAGAGTGAAACAACTGTGCGTGGTTGGTTGGAGCAATGGGTCCCTTCAGGTATGTTGGATGTGGCATGGTTCAGCTTCAATGGCAAATGGATGGATCCAGAAACCTCCCTGGGGCAACATGAGGCAATCTTGGTACGGTTGCTACTTCGCCTAAGGGGTGGTGCCAAATCCAAATCTGCTTCAGATGATCTCCAGANCAATGGCAAATGGATGGATCCAGAAACCTCCCTGGGGCAACATGAGGCAATCTTGGTACGGTTGCTACTTCGCCTAAGGGGTGGTGCCAAATCCAAATCTGCTTCAGATGATCTCCAGAAACTTCGGAAGCATCTTGCTTCAAAAGGTGTGCCCGATGAAGCCCTTGATCAAAGAATTGCTCAGGTACAACAAGTGGTTACTCCAGAACAACTTTCTGCAGTGTATCAAAGCCTGGACCCCTGGCAACAGTTAAAGTCTGCAGTTCATCAGCGCATGCGTTTGGTTACTGCTGAGGAGTTGCGGAATCACANAGTGGTTACTCCAGAACAACTTTCTGCAGTGTATCAAAGCCTGGACCCCTGGCAACAGTTAAAGTCTGCAGTTCATCAGCGCATGCGTTTGGTTACTGCTGAGGAGTTGCGGAATCACAAGGCGAAGCTCAGCAAACAGGGTAGTGGGGTTTCGGACACTCCGGACCCATGGGCTATCATGGATCCGTGGAAAGAAGGTAGGCGAACCCCTTCCACAGCGGCATCGTCAAGTGGACAATCGCATTCGAGTGAGACGGAGCCCTTGATCGATCTCATCCCGGAGTTCTTTTGTTGTGAGGATGGCACGCACCCCAAGCTTTTGCAACATGTCTCCAATGGTTGTTCTGGCATATGCTTGTTGCCCATTGAAGAAGCAGAAATGCTGTGCTCACTGGGAAAGTCCATTTCAGCAGATGAGTGTGGCGTTGTCGTTGTTGGAACGACGCCTCCAAAAGCTGGAAACTGGCCTTGTGTCGCATTGACCTTCGTTGCCAAGCATGCTCAGGCGGGCAAGATTCTGATCAAAGGTTTCCTGTTGAATCTGGGTGATAAGGCAATCACCGTGCAGACGGATGACGACGTCCTCACCATGCCGTCCAAAGACACGCAAGTGATCACCATAGAAATCTCCAAGCAGCACGTGGATGACTGGAGTGCAGTGCAGCAGAATGCCATGCGGTATGCATGGCAAAACATCGCAGGTTTGCAGGAGGCAACTCTTGGATCGTGGAGCCGTAAGAACTTGAACGGTAAGGTTGTTAGTGCGGCGAAGGATGCAACATCTTTTCATGGATTTGTGAAAGTGCTCTCAAGTGAACTTTCGAGGTTGCTGCAATCGTCAGGTGCTGGTGGCGTTTTCTTGACGCCCAAATCCAAGGATGCTTCTGGTCCTTCCACAGAGTTTAAGGTGATTTGGGGCGATTCAGATGATCTTTCAAAGGCCCTTATTGTTGCCCGCACGAACAGTGCCATCTTTGGGGTCGTCAAAGGTCGCGACTGCCTTGGATGGCGTGTAAAGGTTAAGGAGTATGTTGCAGTGCGTAAAGTGATCGAGCCGACATGGCAGGAGAATAAGAATCTTCGGTATGACATTCCCATAGGGCGTAAGTTCACTTTAGCCCCATTGCCGCAGGATGTAGACCGTGAGGCTATGCAGCAGATCCTGGTGTCATTTGCGTGGGAAGCCGTCCCACTCCGTCAGGTCAATGCTTTAACATGGGTCGTTGGATCAAATGACAGTCCGCCGAAGGATGTTGTCCATGTCGGCAATACCCTCGTTCTCATTCGTGAGGATTTGCAGCGACCAAAAGCCAAACCGGAGAATGCAGTAGTGTCGGCGCCTACGCCAGTGAGNGATGTTGTCCATGTCGGCAATACCCTCGTTCTCATTCGTGAGGATTTGCAGCGACCAAAAGCCAAACCGGAGAATGCAGTAGTGTCGGCGCCTACGCCAGTGAGAAGAGCTTTGGAAGTGCAGTTGCGCAATCATGCCGCCCGTCCGAGGCCAACACAATCAGCTGCTGCAGCGAATCCTGCCCCACCATTGGTCAGGCAAGCTGTAGGCCCAAACCAATCCCAAGTAGATGCTTTGCGCCAGCAGCTCGAAGATAAGATCAACCAGGTGAGCCATCAAATGACGCAGGCAGTCGCCCAGATGCAACATGATGTTAGCCAGACCCGCGAGGAGGCTCGCGAACAGGTTGCAGAATTGCGCGATGAATGCCAAAAGCAACATCAGCGTGTAGAGAGCATTGAAAAGAATATCCAAGAGCTCGCTGCCAACACGTGCTCGAAAGCTGATCTCTCAGCTGTTCTTGCCGAAGCGCTGGCGAAGCAAAGTAGTGAACTGCGGGGATGGCTAGCCAAACGCTCGCCGGAACCNTCGCTGCCAACACGTGCTCGAAAGCTGATCTCTCAGCTGTTCTTGCCGAAGCGCTGGCGAAGCAAAGTAGTGAACTGCGGGGATGGCTAGCCAAACGCTCGCCGGAACCCTCGCCTGTTAATGACCCCAATAAGGTCCCGAAACATTCCTGATGGGTTTCGCGCCAGCTGCCTCAAGCTCTGTGGATGTTTAGCTCTCTTGCGAATGACAGCTTCTGTGCTAGATGGTTAGGGGGTTTTCCTTTGGGGCTTTGGGGTTGCTGCGCTTTTGCCATCACCTTTTGTAATTCGTTGCACATAATTACTCGACGCCGCTCCAATCGTGACGAAAATCATGTTATGAGTTATGGTAGTTTGCAGCTTGCCACCGTCTGCGAGTTGCATGTCCGTTTCAACGCATCGCTGTCTAATCTGCCTAGCAGTTTTCTACATGTCTGTCCATGGGTATTTCATACTGTACAGCAGCAGCTTGCCAGCTGTTACTCCAATTGGCCACGTTTCATGCTCACTCCGCGAGTGGCTCGATGGGCATCGTTGCTTTCTTTAGGGGTCCGCTTTGGTGAAGCGANATAAGCATTCCAGTGAGCTTAATGATTCTTCATGTTGTAAAGTGTGGACGGAGACTTCCGCCACTTCTTCAACACAAAGGCAAATCCGTAATTTGGCTAAGCAGTCCAAAGCTTATTGTAGTTTTTCAGCACCCACATCTTTCCGTGTCCACAATGATTTGGTGCAAGTTGGTAGGGGAGAAGCATCCGGTGTGCTGTGCTATACCCCCGGTCAGAAGCAGAGTACTTTGCAAGGTTCCTGGGATCCCGTAGTTTGGGCCTCTGGTAGGGTTTGTGATTGCATAATCGCGCTTGGTACCCTCCAGATACGTATCATAGGCGTCTATGGTTTTCATTCGTCATTACCGAATGCAGCTGCTCGTACCGACATGTTGTTCGATGCCATCGCGCAGCAAGCTTGCAGCTTTCATTTGCCTATTATCGTTTGCGGTGACTTTAACATTGACATTAACTCACTTACGGCATGGCCACTTCTTCGTGCAAAAGGTTTCGTTGATGCCGGTGCACACTTCGCATCGCTTGCAAATGCAGAACCGGCCAACACATATCGAGGCNTTGACATTAACTCACTTACGGCATGGCCACTTCTTCGTGCAAAAGGTTTCGTTGATGCCGGTGCACACTTCGCATCGCTTGCAAATGCAGAACCGGCCAACACATATCGAGGCATTTCGCGCCTGGATTACGTCTTGGCAAATGCACATGCGTGGCAATTTTGCCGCGGTTTCCATGTTGATCCCCGAGGCTTCACAGATCATGCCGAACTTTTTGTGCATTTCGATTTTCCCACGAAGTTGCCCCAAGCCATGGTTTGGAAAATGCCGAAAGATTTTCAGGCAGTCCCAGGGTTGTTAGACAAGTTTAAACACGCAAGCGTCTCTGACACATTAGCCACTCACTTCCAGGAAGTTGTAGTCACAGATGATGTTGATGCTGCTTTGCGTACCTTCACCACTGCTTTTGAGGAAGTTGCAGAAACAGTTTTCCAAGAATCCTTTAGCCAGTGCTTGCCATCAGATTGCAGAGGTCGCGCAAACGGACGTTTGGTTCCGGCGCACACAGGTCGCATCCGTGCCCTAGTTGATGGCTCTTTCGCCACAGATAGGGTTTTGGTTGGTAAGCGTTTGCGTGTTGTCCGATGGGTTTTAGAGTTGNAGGTCGCATCCGTGCCCTAGTTGATGGCTCTTTCGCCACAGATAGGGTTTTGGTTGGTAAGCGTTTGCGTGTTGTCCGATGGGTTTTAGAGTTGGCGCATGCTCGTGCGAAGAGTCCTGCCCAGCCTTGCGCATGTTGCCACATTTTGTGGCAAAAAATTTGTAAAGCTCCTGGTTTCCCGGGTGGGTTTAGGGAATGGGTTCTTAACAATGACATTGTTGACTTTGTGCCTCTGGGTATTCCAGATAAGGTGTGGTTGTGTCAGGTAGGGGCTGCCCTACGTTCTGAAGCTGAATGGTGGGATACTGCAGTGAAGAGACAACAGTCTCATCACACGGTGGAGGCCATGAAGCTTGATTGGTCCTCAGGTGGTCGTTGTCATGCCAGGGCCATTAAAGATGAGCAGCTGCCGCCACTACACAGTATAGCTACTTCTCAAACCGTTCACGTGTCCCCAAGGCGAGTTTGCAAAGGCTCACCTGCCAAGTTCACACTAGTTCACGGGAGTGAGCCGATACCAGGGACGGTTTGGTCTTTTGGTTCTGTCAAGTGTGGTGTTGTGTCTTTTAACAANTTGAGGGGGGTTTGGGGGGTGAACCCTAAACCCTAATTGAGAATAGTTTGGGTGGCTGGGGTGGGACTACATGCTGACGCAAGCGCGCGATTAGTGGGTGCGCCCCTATTCCTAAAGTACAAGGCGCACCCACCGCGCGCACACTGTCTACGCGCGATTAGTGGGTGCGCCCCTATTCCTAAAGTAAAAGGCGCACCCACCGCGCGCACACTGTCTACACACCCTAAACCCGAACCCTAAACCCTAAACCCTACTTCTCAAACCGTTCACGTGTCTCCAAGGCGAGTTTGCAAAGGCTCACCTGCCAAGTTCACACTAGTTCACGGGAGTGAGCCGATACCAGGGACGGTTTGGTCTTTTGGTTCTGTCAAGTGTGGTGTTGTGTCTTTTAACAANCCAAGGCGAGTTTGCAAAGGCTCACCTGCCAAGTTCACACTAGTTCACGGGAGTGAGCCGATACCAGGGACGGTTTGGTCTTTTGGTTCTGTCAAGTGTGGTGTTGTGTCTTTTAACAAAGGTGTCGTTACTTTGGACCGGCCCATGTGTCAGTCCATGTATTGCAAGTCCGCACAACAGCATTCTTGGTGTGCTGAGCCTGAGGCTGTCTTTGCGTCTGTTGCAAAATACTGGGATGGGTTCTGGTTAAATAAAAATGAAATTGACATGGAATTTGTCCAAACTTTAGCTCAACATTTGCCGGTGATGCCAGCTTTTGATGCAGAAATCACCCTTTCGGAGCTTCAGTGGGCATTGCGAACGTCCAAAAAGGGAACAGCAAGGGGTTTGGATGGCTTTTCGATGCCAGAGTTGAAGGCCATGCCAGAAGTTTTGCAGCAAATGTTATTGTCTTTATTCAACACTGTAACTCGCGTAGGTAAGTGGCCTGAAAAGTTACTCGATGCTGCAGTAGCACTGCTTGCTAAGATTCCCCACCCTACCAGTGCCAAAGATGGCAGACCTATCACTGTACTCGCGACATTATATCGTGTATGGGCACGATGCATCGCAGCGAAAATTTATTCCCATCTCAGCCCTGTGTTTCCAGAAGAACTGTACGGGTCAGTACCAGGCAAGTCTGCCATGGACCTTGCATGGGTTCTTCAGAATGAGTTAGAACTTGCACTCCACACGGGCGAGCATGTGGCAGGGTTTTCTTTAGACGTAAGCAAAGCTTATAATACGATCTCTAGGGAAGTAGTTTGTGTCTTGGCATCAAGACTTGGTTGGCCCGCATCCGTTGTCAGCGCGTATGGAAACTTCCTCAGCGGTGTAAGACGCCACTTTCGCATTGGTGGTCAGCTGTTTCCTCCACGCACCAGCTTGACCGGTGTACCTGAAGGATGCCCGCTTGCTGTCTTGTCAATGATTATCATCACGTGGGCAGTGTCTGGTCAGGTGCAAGCTTGCCATGATTTGCCATTGCGATCATACGTTGACAACTGGCGTATACAAGCTTCTGATCCTCAACTTGCTTGTGCGGCCACCAGCACCGTCTCTTCCGTCACGAAAAACTTAGGGATGTCTCTGTCGCCAGACAAGTCAATAGCTTATGCTACTTCTAAGGAATTCCGGGGTATTTTGCGCCGATTTTCTGTTGAGGGTGATTTTGTTCCTGTCGCTAACGATTTTGGTGATTTAGGAGTTCAGTTTTGCACTCGCAAAGCATCATGTGCTAAAGGCTTTNAATTCCGGGGTATTTTGCGCCGATTTTCTGTTGAGGGTGATTTTGTTCCTGTCGCTAACGATTTTGGTGATTTAGGAGTTCAGTTTTGCACTCGCAAAGCATCATGTGCTAAAGGCTTTGAGGGCCGAGTGGATAAGAATTTAGTTAAGTTGGAGCGCCTTCAAGTGCTGCCTTGGAGTATCACCAAGAAAGTTGCTTGCCTGACGCGGTTTGTTTTTCCGTCAGCCTTGTATGGGTCGNGTTACCAAGGCTTGGAGGGTCTCCAAAGTTTTTCGGTTCGTTTAGTTCGGCAGGTGCTTCAAACTGGGCAGGGTTACGATGCTCAAGTTGCAAACTACGCATGTGGCGCCATAGTGCCGACATCGCGACGGAAGCATTTTGCAGCACCAGAAGATCTGTTATGCCCTTTTTGTAAAGCAGAACTTACAGTTGAACAAAAGCTTGTGCACTGCCCAGCTACGTTGAGTTGCACAGAATCGCTGACGCTCCCTGCGACTCTGAGCACTTTTGAGTTGCAATGGGGTTTGTTCCAGGAGCCACCGGAGTTGCTTCAGTTCAAAAGTGTGATGCGCACTCGTACGTGCGAGACTG
>BGNK01003581.1:15993-70724 GCA_003297005.1 Symbiodinium sp. clade A Y106
GGTTCGCGCGGTTCGATTTTGTGTGTCGGTTCAGCGGTTCGCGGTTTTTGCGGTTCACAGGGGTGGACGGTTCCTGGCGTTTCGGTTCCGGTTTGCGGTTCGGTTCGCGGCCTTCCTGTCAAGCAAGGCAAGCATTTCGCAGGTTTGTTGCGGTTCCTTTTTTCAACGTTCGCTTACTGGAATGAGAAGTTGGGCATTCCGGTGCTGGACATATAGGCGGCAAGGCGGCAGCAGCGGCATCCCGGGCATCAGCAAAAGCGTCTCTTCAACACTCTGCGTCCAACCAGGCCCGAGGCCGCCAACAGCGCCGAAGCGTGTCAGAGAGGACAGTTTCTGCAGGGAGCGAAACAAAATGATGCGCGAGGCATGAAGCCGGTCTTGCGAGACGGCCATAGAGTCGCCAAGCACATCAGGGTTGGTTTTCAGTTTCGCCGCAAGCCTTCCCATATGAACTTACATTGTAACAACACAGTTCTTTGCAAGTCGTCCCGCCATGCGAGTCGGCAAGAGGGCTTCACAATTCTGTGATGCTTCGGCCAAGGCTGCGTGGGCAGACCGCCTCACATTCCACGATGGCATCCTGCGCGTGGACATGAGTTCGGGGCTCGCAAGTTAGCCTCTGAGCCTTCATTGCGTGTGCTACGAGGGTCGTTGCAGCTGATGGATGCGGGCATGGCCTGGACACCTAGTGACCGAGTCGTCGGGGTGAGAGACGCACCCTTTGCGGAAGCCAAAGTTCACGGGTTTCCGCTTTGAGGTTCGCTGGTGCCACTGGGCCCCTGCCTTGCTGCAGACCCTTGGCCGCCCGGGACCGGGGCGAGACATCAGACTCGCTTTGTTTTTGGGGCTCTCGGGCTCGGGCTCCAGGTGCTGGCGGCGCGCTTTCAGAGGCGGAGTTAGACTTTTCAGGCAATGCTCTCGAGGCGCGCACTCGTAGGTCGCAATGCAGCAATGCATCGCAGCCTCGGAGAAGCAGTCTGCACCCGCACGGCATGGGCCTGTTGCGAATCGCAGCTTGGCTCAGCAGCAGGGCGGACACCACCCTGCATCCTTGCATACCCCATGGATGGCGGGGACGAGGGGGTCTTCGAGGTCGAGGACCTCCTAGATTTCAGGCCGAGTAGTAAATTAGTCATGTCTAGCTCGTAGCTGATGGCATGCTTGTGCAGACTGAGTTTAAATTCTGTTACAGGCATGCCGACGGCAAAGATTTGTATTTGGTCAAATGGAAGGGCTACAGCGAGACATCTTGGGAGCCGGATGAGAACATCGGCTCCGAGCTCGCTGACTTGAAACGCACTGCCAGGGCGAAGGCCGGTTTTCACGATCGGCAGGAGGATGGCAAGAAGAGGAAAAAGAAAGGTGACGGGGAGGAAAAGGTTGGAAAGAAGGAGAAGAAGAAGGACAAGAAAAAGCGGAAGAGAGGATCCAGTGATGACAGGAAGCGAAGCTCGGATTCAGATAGGAATGAGAAAGGGATGCCCATGCCACCTCCTGGGATGATGCCGCCTGGCATGTTGCCACCTGGAATGATGCCACCACCTGGCATGATGCCCCCGGGGATGCCATTTCCCCCTCACCTCGCACCTGATGGCAAAGGCAAAGGTATGTCGCCCATGGCTGGCAAGGGTATGCCCGCCATACCCCCATTCGGCAAAGGCATGCCGCCACCCGGCATGCATCCGCATCCGCCTTTTGGTCCTGGATGCCCACCACCACCGGGGCCGTGGTTCGACCCGAAGGGTTTCGGGAAGGGCATGCCGCCAATGAAGGGATTCCCTGGCAAAGGGCCCATACCTTTCCAAAGGCCAATGCCTCCTGGTGCCAGAGAAGCATCAGACATGCAGCGCTTCGCCTCCGAGAAGAAGTACCGGCTCAGGGACTTTGCTCAATCTGTCCGTGAGCACTTCACGAAGCACCCCGATCAGGTTTCCGAAGAGAAACTGGCAAGAGCCAAGAGTCTGGACGAGGCCCCGAGTCTACCAAAGCGTTTGTTTTCTGTGTTGAAAGTCACAGCATTGGACACAAGTTCGCATGCAGGAGGCGACATGTGTAGGGACGTCATAGCAGCTTCAGAGGTTCCATCACACCCTAGGTGCACCTCAGCCCTAGGCAGAGGCTGTGCATGGGGATGGTCTACAGGGCTCTATGGGGCTGTATTAGGAGCCAGGTGCAGGCAGCGTGTCGCGGCCATATTGCTGCTGAGCGAAAACTGCAGTGTCCCGAGTAAAAATACCAGGACGAGTAGCACTTCTGACACCGGCTAGCAGTGCTCAGATATGGATCATGTCTAAAGCATGTCTAGCCTTATTAGAAGTGTTAGTGGTATTCGGGTACCAGCATGTAGCAATGTTTCCAGCACGAGAAGTACAAGAGGAATTGGCTGGCCCCGACTTGCAAGGCCTCCCCAAGCCCAGCCTAGGGCCTGACTTGCCGCTCTGTATAGAGATGTATAAGTTTAGCTTGATGTGGTCAGGCGCTCGGTCTGAAGTTGCAGGGCAGCCAGTTGCCTTTGTTCCTTCCCATCGAGATCTTGCTGACGCATGCGCTGTGCCTGGTTTGGCTGCTAGACAACTCTGCCGGTGATGAGCAGTACGACCTGCTCCAGCAAGTTGCCAGTCTCGCACATCACAGGGGCCAGCAGGCCCGACAGCTCTTTGTCCGAGTTTTGAAAGGAGCTTGGCCACGAAAGGTGCAGTCCTCGGAGCTTTTGCCCTCGAGACTCTTTGCAAGTTTGGGCTTGGGGGCGCGGTCAAGCGGCCGCGGCTCCGGAGCGGCGCCTTTGGCACTCCCAGGACTGCCTGCAGATGCTCGCCCAGAGCACTGGCGAAGCCTTATCGTACAGCTCTACAAGGACCACAACCCCTCGAAGTTAGGGGACATTGAGGCACTCATGGGCAAGTACAAGGGCCGAGAGAGGACCTTGTATTTATGTATCTGTGAGAAGTATCGTGTATCCCCAAACCTGGAACCAAAGGCCAACGCTTCCGAGAAAGTGCCGCCCGGTGACGACAAGAAGGTGAAGAAGTACCGTGAGCTTATCACGGAGATCTACAAGGAGCACAACCCTTCCAAGCTCGCAGACTTAGATAGCTTGCTTCAGAAGTACAAGGGCAGAGAAGAGTTGGTCTACAAGGGCATCTGTGAGAAGTACCACGTGGAGCCGAAGACGTCCAAAAAGGAGGAAGCCAAAACGACCTTCGAGAAGTACAAGCAGCTGATTGCAGAGATCTATGCCGAGCACAACAAAGAGAAGCTGGGCGAGCTGGATGACTTGCTCGGGAAATACAAAGGCAAGGAGAAGACTCTGTACCTGGCAGTGTGTCATAAGTACAACATTGAACCAAAGCTTCCGACAACCAAGAAGAAGGACAAAAAGAACGATGCAGACGACAGCGGCAACCGCAAGGTTCAAGATGGTGACGAGAAAGACACAAAGACGAAGGAGACCGACCCCAGCACCACAAACACAGAGCTGGCGAAGCTGGATGACTTCAACTTAGCGCCAGGAGCTGAAGCCGAGCTCTTTGGCATGTTCAGGCAGCTTTTGGACATTGCCGTGCTTCATGGTGCCGGTTTTGACGAGAAAGAGGCCAGTAGGCTTTGCGCCTGGCAGGAAGCTCAGCCTCGGCAATCGCCCTGTACGCTGAGTTATCGCTTCGAGCTGCAAGGCCTCAGCTCCGCACAAACTGAGAAGTTCACAGAGAAGCTTTATGGCTCTGATGGCAAGCGCTGGGACAGACTCCTTCGTATGTGCCCTGGAACCGAGATCAAAGGACCGAAGGATTCTGATGCCCTGGTGGTGACTGGAGATGGAGGAGAAAAGGGAAGAAAGCCTTTTGACAATGCAGTGGTTCAGATAGCTGACTCCTTGGGGCGAGCCGTGCGAGAATGCATGGATGCCTTGGACTCAGATGATGAAGGTGCCAGGGATCGCTGGTATCTTCCATGGAGTTCCGAGGAAAATGCATACATCTTTGATGAGAAGCTCAAGAAGGAAGTGGGCGTGGAGTACAGGAGAGGCTGTTGGACACCACGGCGATATGTAGCGATGCACTCCCATTCTGCACACCACAACTTGTGTGGCCCAGATGTTCAAGGACGGCTGCCGGACTTCTGGCGCGAGCTCGCAGACAAGCTTTGGCTCTCCGTTCTGACTCTGAATTGGGGCAGCGATGTGCCTCTGGATACCGTGGTCATCATTCAGACGGCCGGTGGCGCTGCTGGTGGTGTTGCCGCCTCACCCAATGCGTCGGTGATTGTCACCGCACCAACGCATGGGGAACTCGAGACTGCCAACAGGAAATTGGGCCCCCTCCTGTCGAAGGTTCTCACAGGTCTTCGTGCTAACGCCGCATTCGCCATGCACGTCCTGTCCATGCCGCAGTTTCGTTCCATGGGTCGAGCAACCTGGTATCCTGGCATGGTTTTGGCTGCTCGCCAAGGCTTTGAGAACAGAGAGCCCGCGTCGTCAGATTCTGAGGGCGATGTTCCTGAAGAGGAGTTGGACCTTGATGCGGAGGTGTCTGATGCTGAGCCAGCAGACTACTCCCAACCGCATCGCCTGTCTCGACGGAAGCTGAGAGAGGCATACTTGCAGGGGCTCCTGAACCTCAATGCTGCAGATCAGGGGGTGAAGAAGGTCTGTCGCAGGTTCAGCGATTGGAGGAAGTCCAAACCGTTCCAGGAGCAGCGAACTGTGCTGGCTTTGCTGGAGCAACTCATGATCAAGCTAGAAGGCTTCGCGGATATCGATTTGGCAAAGCACAACAAGGAGGTACAAGACTTAGTGAAACAGCTCAATGAGCACAACACCCTCTTCCCGGTGGAGATTCAAGACGTAGCGCTCTCTATCCTCGACATGAAGCCACCGTCGAAGCAGCCTGCTGAGCTGCCCATCCCTCCTCCGCCTTCAACGCCAGCGCCAAAGCCTTATGTGGCTCCGAAGCTTCCAAAAGATGCACCGCCCCCGCTTCCTGAAAACAAGTATCCGTGGCAGGAGAAGATTTTCTTGGACACGCTCCTCTCCAAGGGGCTCTATGGCTCCAATGTGCTCAGCCGTGTTATCGGGAGAGGTGGTATGCACCACCGTCGCATGGAGAGTGAGAGCGGGGCCCGTGTCTTCTTCCGCGGCCTGGGTGTCAGCGGTCGGGATATGGATCTCACAGATCCTACCGACTGCCGGCTTCACATCTCAGTCAAAGGCGAGGTGCCGCAGCAAGGCAAGTCTGTGAGACGGATCATCAAGGAAATCGTAGCTGAGTTAGATGCAGAGCTCTCGGAGAGAGGGGAGACTGGCCCCGCTCTGGACAATCCTCGGATCCCAGATGCACACCCTTTCGGTTTCATGCTTGGCCGAGGCACGGGACCCGAGAATGGAGAGCCGTTGAAGTTTCGCTTCCCGGAGGAGGACGGCCAGACCTTGAATGACATGTTGCTCTGGTTGAAGCAGGCTAAACTGCCTTTGGAGCTCGACTCTGATACGCAGTGGCGCACTACATTGCAGGCCGGGCCAACTTGACTTGCGTAGGCTGTGGATGGGTGTGAGCGTCTGTGAGCATGTGTGAGCGTGTAATCAAGTGTCGTAGCAGCGGACGGTCTGATGGCCTGTCGTTGTCACAGTCGTAAAGCCGTGGTTGCAAGGCGTGTAAAGATTAGGTCTTTTCGAAAAGGGCTTGCCCCCATCGAAGCTGTGAGGTGACGCCTGCAGAGCCACCGGCGCCAGACGATGCCCCTGAGCAGGCCGAGCTTGTGGCCGTAAACTCAGAGTGTGCAGCTCTGAGCTTATATGAGCCGAGAAAACCACTGGAAAGCGCTTGGATCTGAGGCCGCAGAGTTCCGGAAGATGATGCAGGACTGGAGCCATCCGAGTCCCTACTGGTTCGAGGAACACGATCTCCGACCTACGGGCTTGTGGTCGTCCCTGACGGCAAGCGAGGCTGACGGAGCAATAGCTCTTCAACAAGGCCAAGGTGTTCGATTGAGTGCCGCAGCCGTTGAGCATTTCTCGACACTATTGGAGAAGACGCAGCTGTCGTCCATGCCGAAGATCATCATTCTTGAGGTGCTCTCGAGACTTCGAGGTGTCGTGAGGAGGCAGGTCGAGGATGAGCAATTGCTGTTCTACTTGCTTTATCCGTGGGCTTGGTTTTCTGAGTCCATGGGCCGTGGCCTGAAGCTGCCTTACGGCAGGGACAAAGTGCATGCGATGCTGGCAGAGATGGGACGCATGGGAGGCAAGCCGACTGAGTCTCAGGTGTCGCCACCGTTTAGAGGCTTCTTTGTTGAGTGGATGCCTCTCAAGGCGGGCACACAGCGGCCGGAAGGGCCGTACATTCCGTTGGCACCGACACCTGCTGCTCTACCTGCGCAGACGCCAATTACGCCCGAACCAGCAACAGTGGCCCGTACACCTGTGCCAGTGCCCGCAGCTGCCAGTGCTCCCAGAGGCTTTTGCAAGTATTGGCTCCCGGAACCGGTTTTCAAGTCAAGACAAGACTTGCGAGAGCTTATTACAGGACCTGGTGGCTCTCATTTCGCGCATATTCTCAGAAAGTATCCCAATGTGGACCTGCGAGTTGAAGGTCAAAATTCGCTGAGTGTACCGCCTGCTCACCGGCTGCACGTGTCTATGAGCAGCGAGGATTCAGAGGTCTTCGAGAGTGCTTCGGCTGATGTCTTGGATTTGGTGGAGACCGTTTGCGACATGGTCGGCGAGGAGCTGCAGATGGGCGAGGAGCGACAACATACACATGTTGCAGGTGCATTCTCGATCCTTCGACAGTCGTCCATATGTTGCGAAAAGGTTTCTCTCCGTTCTCTCGCGATTTGCTTGCGCAGGAAGAGGTGGACAAGTTGATCTCTCAGGTCCGTGCAGAGAAGTACTTCGAGGCGCATGGCATTCGCACTCCGCTTCCGACAGCACGCCCCACGGCCGCGGCGGCCAATGCAGAAGCAGAGTTCGAATTTGTGGATGATGAGATGGCACCTTGTCCTGCACAAGTGTATGCCGATGTGGCACTGAGCCTGCTAGTACCCATGTGATCGTTGTTCGGTTGAGTATGTTTATTATGACAACGCGTTCATTGTTAGTTACCTGCACGAAGGAATTTGTGCATACCCGCCTTCTCTCCTTGTTCGTGGGATTCATGCTTGTATCCACTCTGTCATTCTGTTTGCTCCCTCCCTCTTCATCGGTGGATTGCTAGGTGCAGCACTGCCAGCAGTGTCCAGTTCTGGATCTCTCATCTCAGGAGCTCGAGGATCAAGATGACGACGACGACGCCGATACGGAAGACGAAGATGCAAGAACTGAAGCGTCTGATTGCATGTCAGATGTGACAGAAGCAGACGGTGAGGTTCCGAAGACCGTCTTCGACGACATTTGAGAGTGTTAGGATCTTCTTTAACTCTGTCTCTCTGCGACGGTCTGCGAGCTCCAAGTCTTCAAATTTCACTGCCCTCGGATCCGATCCTGGCACGAAAAGCGCTGTTGGGATGCTACGGGATGCTCTTGAGATGCCAAGCAACATCTACGGTCTCTGTTCCCTTGTGGCCCTGGTGCAGGATGGAGCTTTGAGGGAGCTCCTGGCCTTGCTCCAGACCTGCAATGTCCACGTGCGCACCCTGAATCTCACCGCGAATCGCCTCACGGAGGCGCCCAGGACCAAGGGGCCGCCGCAACGGCCGCAACGTGCCTGTGCAATGTGTGCCTCTTCTCGCAGATCCGCGCTCCGCTCACCGAGGTCCCTTGTCGCCATCTCTGATCTCATCTCAAAGTCGCGCTTGCCGATCTCGGCTGCTGCGGCCCCTGTGGGTCCTCAGGTCGCTTGGTGGCATTCGCTAACACTGTCTCTCAGAGGTGTTGATGGAGAACAACAGGGTCCAGGCCAGCATGGGACCACCACTTCCGGCTTTCGCTGCGTCGACTTTCCCAGGGCTCGTACGGCTTGATGAACCTGGTACGCGCTCTGAAGAGCAACGCCCAGAGCCCAGCACAAAGCCTTGAAGCCGAGGGATTGCAGGGAGACTGCATGGCCCGGTCTGCCCATGGAGGCCCAGTACCCTATTTTGAGGGAGGACACCGGGCGCTACACTCCGCTGATGCTTCATTTAGCACCGGCCCCACACGAGGGCCGCACGGCCCGGCGTCTGCTGAACACGTCTTGCCTTTGCGGTACAGGCTGGCAACATGATCGAGCGTCCGATGCAAGTTACGCAGCTTGTGAAAGAAGCCTTTGACAACCGATTCCCTTCCACATCCGAGGCGCAACAGAGTCGCAACCTTCAGCAGCAAAAGCTCTTCTCCTGTGCAGCTGTGCAGGAGAGGCAGTACTGGGAGGTGAAGCAGCAATGCCCACCTTTGCAGTTGCCGAGAACTGAGAATGTCATTCTCACCAGAAATCCAGGAGTGCCCTCTTTCGGCGCGAGGCCCATGTTTGAGAAACAAGAGACCTCGGCTTGGCAGTGAAGGGGCACAGGTATCGACCTCGGCCACAGCGCAGACATCAGGCGGACTGCGACCGTCATGACAAGATGTCTCACAAGACAGACCCGTAGAGCAGAAACAGTGGGAGGGGAGTCGTGTTTCCGTGCTGATCTGGGTGGCATAGGCTCTTGACCAATTTCATGTACAGCCTTGTGGCGCGTAGCGGCTTTTTGCGGCACTTCAGCATGAACTGCCGGCTCCCTTGGCTCAGGCTCAGGTGTGATGTGAGATTTTGCTGAGATTGATTAATGCATGCTCTTGGATGTTCCAGTTTTGGTCAAGTAGCTATAGCTACTAGTACGCACTCTGCTAGCTGCTGTCATGGCAGACTCCGAGATATGGTTGATAGGCGCTGCACACCAAAAAGTCTGCTCAGCCTCGATGGCTGCAGGCTTGCTCTTCCATTGCAGGCATGGCCCGAGACTCTGCAGTGGCAGGATTGTGCAGGAAGCAGGAGCCTTAAAGCCGACGGAGAACCAGGCCACGAGTGACGAGTGCCGTCGAGCTCGGATTTCGCAGTTCTCGGAGGTGACGCCCTCTAGCAGCCCTGTGCTGAGCCGGAACGCCTTCCCACAGGAAGCTGGGCAGCTAGACATACAAGTCGTGCCTACAAGGGCCTGCAGTTGCTGCACAGCATCACCCGACAAACGAGAGGCCCGACTGTTGCTGAGGTTTTGAAGACTTTGATGATGGAGCTTTGTGTGCCTTGTGTTTGCGATCAGAGAGGAATTCCGAAGCATTGCCAGTACTCCCTTCAGCGGAAGAGTACTCTACGTTGTCAAAGAACTCCAACGGCAAACTTCCGGATTCCCTTCAGTTTGTCGCTCCACAACGGTTTGTGACATCGTCTTTGGCTCAAACCCTGACGTACATTGACCTTCTTCCGGGTGCTGAATTGGAAGTTCATACGACTACGTCTCCACATGCTGCGGCTCTGCGGCCCATGATTAAAGGAGTCAGAGTCCTGACGCTTCCTTAAGGGGAATTTGAGTATTGCAATGTTTACATCGGGACCTATGGTCAAACCTTGCCCTTGATTCATCGTCATCCTGATGCTGTTGTTATTTTGTGGAACAACTGTGACCATGATCATGTATTTTTCCTTACGATGTCGCGGCTCCTTCCTTGTCTAAAGGATATGCAAGCGAATAGTTGGTCCATGATTGTTGTCTGGAACGAGTCGAAAGGTTCAACTGCACGTCCGGGGCCAGATGTTGGATTGGATTTCACGGATCAACCAGCACCTGCTTCCGACATGCCGCCACAGGCGCCGGCTGTGGGGAATGAAGTGGACCATCCAGGTTATGAGGATCCGCATGGCGATATGCCAGTGGACGATGAGGATATGCCACCACCGCAGCGCCAACATCCGGAACCGGATCTCGATGATGATCCCATTGAGTTGGACACAGGTGGTGATCCTCCGTCGCAGCCTCCCTGAGGCGGCGCTCGGGTGCCGGTACCGGGAGGCGAACACGATGACTCCGATCTGGATGCGCCTTTGGACCCGGACAACAATGGCGGAGGCCAACCTCCAGGAGGCGGTCCACAGCAGTCCACAGGGACCACGGGCCATCGCCAGATGAGCCGCCGCTTCCTATGGAGTATCATGACGAGGCGCTTCCTCCTGGAGGTCTGCCTGGCGGTTCCTCAGTTTGCTAATCCGGACCAGGTGTTGAGTCCACCTATGCCGTGGCCGGTACCGCGTTCACAATTGTTCCTGTTCCTATTCCGCCGCATCCGCAGGGTGCCGTATTTTTTTGTCAATTTTTCTGTTTTTTTGTACATTTTTCTGGTTTTAGGTTGAACGCAGACGAAAGAAAGAAGGAGAGAAACGGAAGCCGGAAAGAAAGAAAGGAGCACAGAAGGCAGGGAAGAAAGCAAGAAAGCAAGACACCAGGAAGGGGAGAAAGAAAGAAAGGACGAAGGACAGAAAGAAAGCCAGGAAGGAAAGAAGGACGAAAGAAAGAAAGAAAGAAGATGGAAACAAAGGAAAAAAGCAAGACCCCAGGAAGGGAGAAAGAACGAAAGGACGAAGGACAGACAGAAAGCCAGGAAGGAAAGAAAGACGAAAGACAGAAAGAAAGAAGACGGAACCGCAGGAACAAAACAAGAAAGCAAGACACCAGGAAGGGGAGAAAGAAAGAAAGGAAGGAAGGAAAGAAGGACGAACGAAAGAAAGAAAGAAGACGGAAACAAAGGACGCCAGAAAGACAGACAGGTAGAAAGAAGCAAGGAGAGAAACAAGGAAGGACAGAAAGAAGCAAGGAAATAAGAACGCAGGAAAGACAGAGAGACAGAACAGAAGAAAGGAATATCGAAAGACAGAAGGCAAGCAAGGACGACGAGATGGAAAGAAGCAAAGAACGGAGCAAAGAAAAAATGCAAGAACGAAAGCAGGATAGACAGCAAGAAGCAAAGACCAGAGAAATAAAGAAAGAAAGATGCACCGACAGAAAGAAAGGCATAACGCAAGAAAGAAACATACAGAAAAGCGCACAAAGAAGGAGAGGAGGACAGCAGAAAGGTAACCGGCTGACCTGCCGCCCTGCGTTTTGGCACATTCCCAAGACCCAAAAGTAGTGTAATTTACGGCGTTTTTGGCTCCTAAGGGCTACTTCGGCAGGTTAGCGAAGTTAGCTAAAAAACTTCACCACATCTCAAGAATGCAAGCAGGAGTGGAAGAAGCACTGTGTTTTCACGCTGCGCTCGAACCCCAGTTCGGCCACACACACACACACTAGCGCCACAGCGCACGAGGCAACGCCTCTTCAATGGAACTCTCGCGGCACACGTTGTGGTGCCACTGAAAAGCATACGCCCAGTCCCACGTCAAGGGATTGGCGAAGCCCTGCGTCTTCTGAGAATCGATGGAGTCTGATCTGGACGTTATCATGGTTGGCATATGGATGCTCTGCGGGAATGGATGGAGTCTGATCTGGACGTTATCATGGTTGGCACATGGATGCTCTGCGGGAATGGATGGAACGTTAAAGTTATCATGGTTGGCACATGGATGCTCTGCGGGAATGGATGGAGTCTGATCTGGAAGTCAGCATGGGTGGCACATGAAATGCTCTGCGGGAATGGATGGAGTCTGAACTGCACGTCATCATGGTTGGCACATGGGATGCTCTGCGGGAATGGATGGAGTCCGATCTGGACGTTATCATGGCTTGGCACATGGATGCTTTGCGGGAATGGATGGAGTCTGATCTGGACGTTACTGTATCATGGTTGGCACATGGATGCTCTGCGGGAATGGATGGAGTCTGATCTGGACGTTATCATGGTTGGCGCATGAATGCGCTGCGGGNGAATGGATGGAGTCTGATCTGGACGTTACTGTATCATGGTTGGCACATGGATGCTCTGCGGGAATGGATGGAGTCTGATCTGGACGTTATCATGGTTGGCGCATGAATGCGCTGCGGGAATGGATGGAGTCTGATCTGGACGTTATCATGGTTGGCACATGGAGTGTGATCTGGACGTTATCATGGTTGGCACATGGATGCGCTGCGGGGATGGATAGAGTCTCATCTGGACGTTATCATGGTTGGCACATGGATGCTCTGCGGGGATGGATGGAGTCTGATCTGGACGTTATCATGGTTGGCACAAGGATGCTCTGCGGGAGTGGATGGAGTCTGATCTCGGCGTTATCATGGTTGGCACGTGGATCTTCTGCCGGAATGGATGGAGTCTGATCTGGACGTTACTGTATCATGGTTGGCACATGGATGCTCTGCGGGAATGGATGGAGTCTGATCTGGACGTTATCATGGTTGGCGCATGAATGCGCTGCGGGNGAATGGATGGAGTCTGATCTGGACGTTACTGTATCATGGTTGGCACATGGATGCTCTGCGGGAATGGATGGAGTCTGATCTGGACGTTATCATGGTTGGCGCATGAATGCGCTGCGGGACTGGATGGAGTCTGATCTGGACGTTATCATGGTTGGCACATGGATGCTCTGCCGGAATGGATGGAGTCTGATCTGGACGTTATCATGGTTGGCACATGGATGCTTTGCGGGAATGGATGGAGTCTGATCTGGACGTTATCATGGTTGGCACATGGATGCTCAGCGGGAATGGATGGAGTCTGATCTGGACGTTATCATGGTTGGCACATGGATGCTCTGCGGGAATGGATGGAGTCTGATCTGGACGTTATCATGGTTGGCACATGGATGCGCTGCGGGAATGGATGGAGTCTGATCTGGACGTTATCATGGTTGGCACATGGGAGCTTTGCGGGAATGGATGGAGTCTGATCTGGACGTTATCATGGTTGGCACATGGATGCTCTGCGGGAATGGATGGAGTCTGATCTGGACGTTATCATGGTTGGCGCATGCATGCTCTGCGGGAATGGATGGAATCTGATCTGGTCGTTATCTTGGGTGGCACATGGTTGCTCTGCGAACGTCCCAAAGCTTCGGCTCGAGCTCGGTTCAAACTGTTCGCAATTTCGCGGCCGACGCAAGGCACTGGCTGTGACTGCCCCGAGATGAGCGGACAGGTTTGGGAAGCTCTGAAACCGAAAAAAATGCACAACAAAAACCAGAAAAATACACAAAAAAGAATTCCAGTCAGAGGCGGAGAACGGTCACGGCCACCAGGCTAGATTCCGAAAGACAAGAAAAACAGAAGTAAAAGCAGGAAAATATACCAAAAAAACCAGAAAAATAGGCAAAATAAATCCTCGCTCCGCATCCGCACTTTCCTATTCCTTACAGTTTGCGGCCACCTTCGCCGAGAAATGTGTCGCAGACGCGTGCTCGTGGCACTCGTCCGGACGATCAGTCCAAGGCGAAGTCGCGCACAGTGGGACCTCCGGCTGTGTTGTTGCCTGGTCAGTCGGCAGGGAAGAAGGATCCTGATTCATCAGGTGACTTTCCGGCTCCTTCTGCGCTCTCAGCAGCCCTTCGACATGACAACAACCTCGAACTGGGACGCTGCCTGGAGGCAACCTTGGAAGATCTCCAACCCACATGCGGCTGAGGCCCTTGGATTGGCACCCGACGAAGTTCTTCTCCTTCCTGATGGCCAATTCTAAGGCAGCTTTGCTGGCTCCAATGCTTTGATCATTCAGCTTTATAACCTTTAGCTTTTTATTCTCTTTAGAGAACATTTGCTTTGCTTTGCTTGGCATGATCACTGCATAGCTTCCTGAGCATCAGCCTTCGCTTTGCGGCCTTTGGGCTGCCGTCTCGGCACACGCATCTGCTTCCTTTGCTGCAAAAAGAGAGGTCCCGCTTGCGACTTCCTTTTGCTTCCGGTGTGTCCGGTCTTTGCTAGCCGCTTGCTGGCACGCTTTCAGTCTGGGAAGCCTATGCTTGGCTCGGAGTGCTTCGTAGAACTTTGCTTTTGGGGGGCCGCGTCGGGGGGACGGCAGGTCTTATGACTTCGTCTTCCGAGGCTTCGCTCCTTCAGTCCTTTGTCCTGGTGCCTTGCTTTCACATGTTGTTTCCTTTGACCTGTCAGGATCGCGATCTTCTTGGATGGGCCGCCCACTTCAAGATCCCGACGGATTTGGTTCAGGCGCTTTCTGACGAGTCTTTGGATATTTCTACTTTCGGCATGTGCGCCACTAACGTTGGAGAAGTTGATGCTGCTCTTGCCGAGTTGCTGCCAGCTCGGGCGTTTTCTTTGCAAGAGCACGCATCCATTCGTTTGCTGTGGCAGCTATGCTTTGCTTTGGCTGCGAAACCTACACCGGCCTCAGCTTTGCCTACTGTCACTTCGGACCCTGCTTCGACTGCTTCAGGGACTCAGGATCCTGCCTCCTCGTGGTCTTCCTCCAAGGAGGCATCCACTACTTTGGTTGTTACATTGTTATGCAGAAGGAGTTCTTGAAGTCTTATACATCTGAGATCTTGGATCAGGACACTTCTCGCTTGCTTGCTTTGGTAAAGGCCAATGTCAACAACTTGGATGCCAAGGTGGGCTGGAGGTGGTTTCCTTGGAAGTTTCGTTTGAGTCAGAAGGCGTGCGATGACAAGGACTCCATTGCTTTGGCGTCCAGGCCTCGTAAAATTGCCAAGCTGGACCTTTCCGACCTGCTTTTGGATGATATTCCTTTGCGCGAGATTCCCCCTTCAGGGCAATTGGGCAATTACGTACCAGCTTTCGCAGATTCTTTCGCTTCACAGTGTTGCTGTGGAAGGCTCTGGTCTTCGATCGGTTCTTCGATTGGGACTTCGACATCAGCGTGGGGGCGATCCAAGGACACACACACACACAGAGATTCCGGGGAACGTCGCAGAGGAGGCGCTGGGGGAACGTCTGACAGCCGAGAGATGCCGGCAATCTATTCGGGAACGCGGACTTATCCTCACTGCAGTTTGCTCCAGCGGACAACGCCATCGCAAGGCAACTCACTTTGTGTTTGCCGGCGGTGAGTATCTCCTGGTCCAGGTACAGTGATAAAGTACGGCAATTATATGTTCTATGCGAAGCTCGACTATGAGAGCTTCCTGAACCATGGCCATGAACTTTATCTGACCAGCAACGGCGTCGTGCTTTCGTATGTCGATACTGCACCGATGTACCCCACTATCGGCCACCTCATGAGAAGGACCCCGGAGGCTTGAGAGCTCTTCACGTGAAGAGGGAACCTCAGCTTCTGCTTCAGCATCTGCAACGGGAGGCTCTCCTCAGGGAGAGGTACCTAAGGGCGAGACCAAGCGGATGCCGGAGAAGNGGAGGCTTGAGAGCTCTTCACGTGAAGAGGGAACCTCAGCTTCTGCTTCAGCATCTGCAACGGGAGGCTCTCCTCAGGGAGAGGTACCTAAGGGCGAGACCAAGCGGATGCCGGAGAAGAGGCCACGGACAACAGACCAAGCCGCCGATGCGTCGACGCCAACGGGAGGCTCTCCGCAGGGAGAGGTACCCACGCTCGACGCAGAATCTCTTCAGAAGCTCATTCGTGAAAATGAACTGAAGGAAGAGAAAAAGAGGCAGGCAGCGGCCACTGAGTCCGAGGGGTCCACTCGCTAAGCTTACCAACATGGGGACACCGTGCATGGCAAAGTGGATGTTACAAAGGCCCAGCAGCAGGAGGAGCTCAACGAGATTCTCCGCAGAGNGGCCACTGAGTCCGAGGGGTCCACTCGCTAAGCTTACCAACATGGGGACACCGTGCATGGCAAAGTGGATGTTACAAAGGCCCAGCAGCAGGAGGAGCTCAACGAGATTCTCCGCAGAGTCTTCAAGTCTGGTCTTCTGCGTCGAGTCGAGGATGCAGGGATGCGGATGGAGACACCATACGGAGATCCGCTGGTTCGCATCACATTTGAGTGTCGAGGCTGCTGGTGGCGTCGTTCATCCAATCTGGACTTTGGAAACTTGTCGACGCACCGTGCTGGCAGTTGAATGTAGTTCATGAGCAATTCGATAGTCGTCGTCGTTGTATAGTCTGGAGATTCATCATCATCATCACCAATATTCCAGCCGGATCAATGTACAAGAAATCAACTTCACGACCTGGTGGTTCCCAGATGATAGTGAATGGCTTCTTGCCAGTCACCTTTCCGATCAACACTTACAACACCGCGTAACATCTGAGGTGCATCTCGTGGGGAGTCTGCCCTCTGTGCACATAGGTCGCAGGATTGAACACCTCCCCCGGAAAGTCCCATCTGTTGTGCACCTCGCATCAACATTGAGATCGTCTGATTCGTTCTGACGCTGCGAAGCAGATAAAATCCATCTTGATCCTGATTGTCATCGCGTCCTCGGACGTATCGAAGAATCTCCTCATCAGTGACATCCCTGCTGACTTTTTGTCCCTTCATCAATGCCATTGAGCATAAGCCAAGTGCCAAGGACATCATAGAGATCGCCATTCCTGAACACAGTGCTCGTATTTCATGGTTGTCCACTTGAGCTGCCGTTTTTATTCCTGTTTTTGTGGGTGGAAATAAGGAAACCCTTCCGCAGGACCCTTCCGCATGCTTCCGCGTGCGAGGATTTAGCTTCCGCGGGCCTCAACTTTCATATCGCTTCCGCGGCTCTCTTCCGAAACCGTTTCAGAGTTTGCGGGGCTTGCTTCCGCAATTGCGGGCTCAAGTCTTGAGGAAGCTGTTTGTTTGGGCAAACCATGCGTACAACTTCAACCACCAACAAAGGACGCAAGCTTACATAAAGGCACCACTTTGGAGCCTGCAATCCTCCCTGAATGGCCTTTGGGATATCTGCGGCATGACATATCCTAAGGTGGAAGAGAAACGTGCAAAAAAAAACACGGCTCACTTCACGGTAGCCACTTGGCACTTGTGCATGCGTAGTCAGGTGATGTCGCACATGTAGGCATACGATACCGTCTTTGCGTCGATGCATCTTGCGTGTTCTGTGTCCGGGAAGTAGGGCACCTGCATAGACGCTTGCTTGAGCACGAGTGAGGTTCGGATCAGTCAGGAGTGTATTTTCTTCCATGAGTACGGGTCGTTCTGATACTTCATCTCGGTTGATCTCTTCCGCACCATCGTCGATGTCTTGTTCAAGTTCTTCAGCAAGTTCGGCTTCTGTAGGTGCAGGTTCACGTTCTGCCTCCATCTCTGGCTCGGCAATGGAGACGACGTCATCATCATCATCATCATCAATAACAATCGCTTCGAATGAAGTGGCCGCCGTTGCTGCTTCCATTGTTTGAGCAATGTCGTTGCTTGGGCAGGAGTCTCCCGTTGCGGAGCATTCCGTTGGTACTTGCCGCATGACACGAGCTCAGAATCATGCGGTGCATCGAGATATAGGCAAGCCGCAGTCATCTTGAAGCAAGCTGGGCACAGGGGAATTCTCACGCTGGGAGCACTCTCATCCTGAGGCCTGAGCTAGGTTGCTCTTCTGGTCGCATGCGTTTGATGATGAAAGCGACGCCTTCCTTGTGAAGTAGCGGCGCCTCCTTGTGTCTTCCGGGCGGTAGTCAACCGCGGCCAGAAGTTGTCGCATGTGCTGCTCCCTGGCGGCGTCATAATTCCGTTAGGCATGTCGCACGAGAGACTCATGCCCCGATGCCATACTCTCGGAGTTCACGTGTGACTGGCGAAGGAACATAGTTCACAACGACCTCGTCCTGAAGATCCTAATCCAAGATCATTTGCACCATGGTGAAGTTGTAGTAGCGGTCGGAGTCTGGAAGGCACAGCCAAACCTCCTTGACCAGCCTGAACTGTCGGCTCACGATGATTAACGACCTCCCTGCCGTATCAAGTCATGGGCCGGGACATGTAGCACTGCCAAAGGCATGTGCCTATTGCTCGGCACCCCCCACTTGGTCACCATTTTGCGAGTGTCGAACGCAGCGTACAGAGTAGATTCCAAACAGGCCGAAGGTGCCAACGAGCTTAACGTAGACCTATGACGGAGTCCAAAGTCAAGTCTCCTGACTGGAAGAACAGGTCTCCTTGTGTTCCAGGTTTTGGGAGATACTCGGTTGTGGTTTCATTAAGGGACATGCCGTATCTGGCGGCCTCCTCTTCCAACAGCGAGAGAAACTGTTGGAGCTGCGGTGTGGTCAAAGATGTGAGCAGCGTGTCATCTGCGTACTCTAAGTCGTAGGTAGGATGTCCTACTGACCATGTGTTAACCGGAACTCCTTGCGCGAGCAGCTTGTCATCCAGATCCTGCATTAAGACAGATAAGACGATGATGAATAGGTAGGGACCAAGTGGGCACCCTTGACGTATCCCGGCGCCCACGGTACCAGTGCATGAGGTTCCCTGCCAAGATTCGATCCTAAAGACCAGCGACTTATACAAGGCTTCTATGACTTTGAAGAATTTCGCAGCTATTCCAAAGCGCTTGAGCGTGGTGTGGTCTAAGGAGTCGAATGCCTGTCGCCAATCTAAGAACAATAGCTGGAGTGGCTTCTCCGTCATCTGAACCCACTCCATTGCGCGTCGCAGGATGAACAGGGGGTGAGAGGTACTGCGGTCTGATCTATTTCCATATTGCGTGCTTAGACTCCGAGGTGTTTGTGAGATTTGCTTGGGTTAGCGAAGCGACAGTCTTATAGCTGGCATTCAAGAGCGATACCGGACGGTAGCTACTGACATCGGTGTCACTGCCCTTCCCCTTAAAGATACTTACAACTGTGGCGACGTACCAGTCCTTCGGGATTTGCGGTGTGGTCAAAATATCGTTACACAGGTAGTAAGGGGCTCCCCTTCCGAATCAAGCAAAGAGTACCGCTCGTTAGGAATTTGGTCGGGCCCCGGCGCCTTGTTCTTCTTGAGCTTAGAGAGGGCGGTTTCAAGTTCGGCTATGGTAAACAGTTGCTCCTCAGCTTCCGAAGGATAGAGGCTTGGGCCCATGTTCAAGGCAGCTTCACGCTGCTGCAGCTAGAAGTCCATTGCCTATTCTGTGTATGGTCCCTAAAGGCTTCATGGGGTTTAGACCAAGGTACTGGTTTATCTTCAACCATCAGATAGGGACGCTAGCCTACGAACCCGCCCTTCTGCTGCTTAGTCATGCGCCAGACATTTCTGGTGAGCCCGCCTGGATCTTCAACAAGCTTGTCGTGTACCCACTTGATGCGGTCTTTGCGCGCTAGTCTTTTTGCCTTATTGCGCAAAGGGCGCCGACGAGAACAAATTGGCATTGTGCTGCATGGGCGTGTGCTTGGCGAATGTCCCAAAGGACATGCTGCGCAAGTTTGGGCGGCACAGCCAGGCCTTTCTCTGTCATGCATGTGCGCAGCGACGGAATGTTCCAGCCACACGTCGCTGATCACTTACTTGCGCAGGGAGAAGTGCAGTGCCCGCTTACACTGCCTGACCACTGTCCCACCCCCAGAAAAGTAGGCCCCATTTCTGCGGATGTCTTAGCATACCTTGATTCGCCGTGCGTTCTTTGTGGATATGGAGATAGCTCTACCATTCATTGGGTCGAGAGATGCCCGGTCCTTGCTCTTTCTTCGAGAATCCTTGGCAATACGGGCGTCTTGGAACGGCAGCGGCCTCTATTGAGCTCATCGCCAATGCTAGGAGGTATCTTAGAGAAAGGGGTGCAATGTGGGAGCCGGGATGGGCATGCAGGACCCTAGAGGCTGAGATCAGTCCGCTGAAGCAGGCCGGACAAGTGCCCGCACAAATGTGGCGAACCCAGAAACCAGCAGAACAGGGCCAAGAGGACGGTCTCAGCCAGAGAGGTTCGGGGGCAAATGTTGGCCCAAGTAACCGCGTTACTCAGGAGGACCTGCCACCACATCCCTCGAGGAAAAAAGGGCTTCCAGCGTTTGCCTGCATGAAATCCATGATTGGCACGCCCCCTCATGCGGCGATTCCGTTTCGTCATTTATCTCAGACACGCCCGCTCAGGGGGCGAGTCCGGTTCACATTATAGCACCCCCAAAAAAAAGGTGCGAGACCGGATCACCATATATCCTAAGCACGCCTCCTCATTTGGCGGTCCAGGCAACTTTTCCCGGGCACCAGCCTGTGGCCCTCGACCCTGGCGACCCGCGGCACTGCTGAAAAAGAAACCGAAGGGGGTGGGGACCGCAGGACACAAGGGACCAGAGAAGCAGGCGACCAAAGACCGGAGGACCAGGCGACCAGGACTAGTGACTAGGGCAACCCCACCAAGGAGCCCAGACCAGAGCCAACTTCAGGAAAAAAAATACTCATTCTGTTACAATGCGCCAAGAAGCATAAGCTATAAATAGCATGTAAATACCAGCAAGCTCGAGCGATCCGCGCCACACACCGGGTAGTGAGTAGTGGGTACAGTAGGGGGGATACTGAGTACCGCTACTGCCACTGTTGTTGCTACTGCTGCTGCAACTGCAAATGCTGCTGGGACTGCCACGGCTACTGCTACTGCTGCTGCTTTCGCTGCTGCTGCTGCTGCTGCTGCTGCGACTACCACGACTCCGACTACGACGACGACGACGACGGCTGCTGGTGCTGCTACTATCAGGGCTGCGTGTGGGCCTATTCGATGTGTTGTGTCTGATTTCGATGGGGTTCCAGAGGTTTTGGTGTAGAGCTCGACAAGTCAAGTCTAGTAGGAGTAATGAACTGCACGCAGTGCACCCGATTGCACGTTTGAACAAGCTTCTCAGAACTTTTGTAGGACTACGCAGTCTCGGACCCCAAATATCTTCGAGGATTCGGGCGTGGCATACCTCTAGCCCTAAAAAACTCTACCTGAAGTCTCCTTCGTCTGCGAATCGAAAGCTGGATTCTCCACCAAGCACTTGATGAAGATCCAGAGGTGGTTTCTGGCGACCATGCGAAGGTGCCGGAAAGAGAAAGGCGCCCGGGAAACTTGGCACCAGGCTTCACATGATGTGGCCGAACATCCACTCCTCCCTTCACCTTCTCCTTACTTTGAAGCCGCACCTTCTCCAGGATCGCCTTCGCTCGTGCACCGAAAGAGCCCGTGCGAAAAAGCGGTGGCTCCGGCGGCGGCCTCGACGACTTGGTCACTAACGTGTGCGACGTGTGTCCCCCCGCGGATCGTGCAGATCGAGTTCACGAAGCTCACCTTGAAGCGCGAACTTATGCAAGGCGACCGGACCGGAGTTCCGCCCTCTTGCCTGATGGAAGCCCGTCTCCGTCAGGCTCACGCAAATCTCCCACCTAGAGACGCAGTTTCACAGGTCTTCACTGCCTCCGACACCGCCGCCCGATCTGCCCGCCTGTCGGAGCACTTTTCGTAGATTTGGGGCACACCCTGGCGGGTCAGCCTGCCGCGGGTGGCCGGTCCAACTAATTACTACACTCGCAGACCCGCAAGTGGCCCGCAGGTCGCTGTCGATCAGACATGTCATTACCTGCATCTTTCAAGCTCTCTTGCTCACTTGGACAAGTGGTCAATCACCTTGTCGGCCCCTTACTACAAACTACTTGTATGCCACGGGACGTGACATCAAGCATCGAGAAACACTGAGCGTTCTATAAAGCTTTTCGGAGTTGGGGTTGGCCTGGGTGCCCCTCTCCTGGAGACTCCTGGCGCACAGTCCTCCCCCAACCTGGTACCCCAGCCCTGAACCCTAGTTCGGGGACCTGGGTAGTGCGTTCAGGGATTCAGGCTCAGGAGTGAAGGAGGATTGAGGTGAAAGGTGAGTCCGATGGCGCCATGCATCAAGTGTTGCATGACGATGTTCCGTTGCAGAGTTATCACAAACTCCTTCAAACTTCAACCGATCAGAAGAGCATAACCAGCAATCGCATCAAGCTGGGTGGCGCTTGCATCTGCACTGGCACAACACTCGTCACTGGGTGCAGGAATTCACATTGTCAACTGTGGCAGCTGGGCAAGTAAAGGTCACAGTAGTCTCTGAAGTTCTTCACGTCGAGCTTGTCACCATTCAGAAACACGCTGCAACGCTCCTGAGAACATGGAATCATCGTGGCCGTAGCTTGACAGAAGAAACTCTCGAGAGACCGGCCGCTGTGGAACCGGCCACATCGTAGACGCGCTTCGTCAGCAAGGAAACAATGTCTTCCTTGGCGAGAAAATTGAGACGGAGGCCCTATAGTTCAGCCCAGCCGACAAGCAAAGCGTCGTCCAGGTGCGCCATGCCGAACTTCGCCAAGTCTGGCTTGAAGGTGATGCAGGTGAAGGACTTTTCCTGAAAAAAGTATTCCGAGCACCTCTGCACTGGCTCTACCGGTCCGCCTTGGTTCCAACGATCTCCGGCTTGCCCTTGACCTGAAGACTTGAAACAAAAAGAGACTGAGCTGAATGTTCAGAATGTAGAGGGAGACGGTCTCATTAGCACTTGCCTGCATGTTGCTTTTGTACAGCTGGCTGAACCTCGAAGCGTCCCGCCAGGAGGCGAAAACCCACTTCTGGCCGAGCTGTGACGCCTGTTTTTGCCGTCGCAAGTCTCCACTTTGAACTCCGTGGAGAAGACGTTGGCAAGCTTGGCACCGTAGCCGTTCCGGCCTCCCACCACCTCAAAGACTCTGCTACACAGACATAGCAAAACCGACCAAAGTACGACGGTCCTATGCTCACCTTGCAAGAAGAGTCGTCGTAGTTGTCACTGGTCAACAAGTGGCCAAACACCAGCTCTGGGACATAGACCTGCCAGAAGAGAAAACTACTTGAGGCGAAGTGCCAATCTAGCAGCCCCGGCCACCCCTCGCAGCCCTTCCTCGCCCATTTTGGCAAAGAAGAGGCATGAAGCCGTCTTGCTTTCGGACATTCCAGCTACACTTCCTCATGCTCACGATGATGCAAATCACGATCTTCGCCATCACCCTATTCGCCGTTGCCGTCGTACGCATTCAACCCGGACTTGCGGTCCTGGAAAGCGACGATAGGCCTCTGGCATCAACGAATGTAGAATCCGCGTGCTTGGGTCCCTGGTCCGGCGTGAACTAGACTCGACGCACACAGGGTTCGACACGCTGAAGTGTAGCAGCTTCCAGCACTGTAGGCACTTGACATCTGACAGCCGCTGTTTGGCCGTGGCCGGTTTGGGCCCAGCGCCAGAGCCCGCTCAGGGCCTGTTAGGCCCTGTTAGTCCCTGGCCAGGGCATTCAAGGCCTTCTGCTCTTCTTTCGTTGCATCTCTGGCTGCTCCAATCGCCAAGTCGCCAAGCCGGACCGGCCCGATGCGCGTTCCTCGGCTGGAGCGCGCGCTTCGCCGCTTCGCTTCTCGCGGTGTCTGCATTTGAGAGTGAGAGTGAGAGTGAGAGTGAGAGAGTGAGAGAGTGAGAGAGTGAGAGAGTGAGAGAGTGAGAGAGTGAGAGAGTGAGAGAGTGAGAGAGTGAGAGNGTGAGGGTGAGGGTGAGGGTGAGGGTGAGGGTGAGGGTGAGGGTGAGGGTGAGGGTGAGTGAGGGCTGAGGGGTGAGGGGTTGAGGGGTGAGTCGAAGCCATAATCATGCGTACAGAAATTAGATTAGTGTCTTTTTGAAGCTCTAAACATCTTAGGCCTCCAGGCCTTCAGAGCGCTTACAAAAATGACATGTGACAGTCATGACATGGCCACTGCAGTCATGGATGAATACTCTGTCCCATTCTGGCTTGATTGGTTTTTGCAACCTAGCTCTCTCAGTGAGACGTACAAAAAGAACCTGCTGCTGCCTAATGCTGGCAAGCCATTAGGCCTAAAGACCATCAACTACCCGGGGTACTCCCACAGGAGTGGGGGAGGGAGGGGGAGTGAAGGGGGGAGGAGGAGGAGGGGAAAGGAGAGAGAGAGAGAGAGACAGAGAGAGAGAGAGGCCGATCCACTTTTTTTGACCGAAGGACTGAGAAGCCACTCTACCATGAGGCCCTCAGATTTGCACATTCGCCGGATCTGCCGGTTGCGGCCTGGGCCACACAAGGTGAAACCAGCTTGCGCGAGCAGTGGCTGCCAGCCTTCACGAATGGCGAAGCGCAGGACAGCTCGTGGCGTCCGAGCCTTGCTCGAATCAATTCGCCTTAGACATCGAAGATTCGTCGACGTCGGAGATGCTTGTTTTTGCCGAAAGCGTTGCGAAGGGTGTTTTCCGTTGGCATGTTTTGTACAGGATGGTTGATGTTTGCATCATGTGAGGTTTCGTGAGGTTCTCTCTTAATAAAATAACCGCTACTATTTCAAATTCAATCAGCACGGGGTGCAACTGCCGGGAGTCGCCTCCCCAAAATCGTGCTTCGCGCGTGGGGCCGTGACGATTCGTCAGCTGAAAACCCTCTCGGTGATACCGGCACGTCGGCAGCCACAATCGCGCTCCGCATAGTGTCAAAACGATTCGTGCTTGGAATTGTCGACCCATGTCAACCGTGATACGGGCATGTCCGCATCTTCCAGGAAGCGCGATTCATTGTGGTCACTTGGTCTGGGTGGTCTCCTGGTCGTCATGGTCGTCGTCATGGTCTCTTGATCGTCCTGCGTCCTGGTCGTGTTGGCCGTCCTTGCCCAGCACGGTCGCCGTGGTGCTTTTTCACTGTTTGGGGTCTGCACTCGCATTATGGAACGGCTTAGAGACGTGTTACAGAAGGGCTTCTAAAAGGGCTGATACAGCAAGGTGTCGAATGGATGGACGGAGGAATGGATGAGACCATCTTAGGGTGTCGCGGTGCCGTCCATCTCGCTGCTCCAAGCGCTTTCGGGACACTCACTCACTTTGATCTGTTGCAGACTGTTCCTTGCTCCCATTCAAGGGCCCTGGCACCAGTGTCACGGTGCAGGGCAATGTCATCCCCCGCTTCGTGTTGCCGTCCTTGATGCTGACACCTGTCGGCCACCATGTCCTACCCCTGTACGTGCAAATGTCAGACTGACACCTCAGCACGAGATACCGTACATGCATGACGGCTTAAAATTGTTGATGAACTCAGGTTTCGGCTGAAGATAAAGATCGCACCATGCTCACCGGAGCTTTAGGGGCATCCGATTCTCGCTGCCACGTGGCAACAAAGACGTTTGACAAATGAAAATTTAAGATCGGTGCACTAGCTCCTATATCCCACCACCATCCCCAGACACCTCCAGGACGATAGTAGTAAATAATATAGCGAGCTAGCCGAGCGACGACGAGACCAGACACAACGGCGGCTAGCACGGACGCACTTTTGTCTGAAGTGGCAACTATCCCGGTTGCCTGGAGATTTTCGCTAGCCTTCGGCGAGCCATCCCCAGGGTGGGCAGGGTGGGTACTTCAAATTTACCCCCCCTGAAGAGGGGGACTTTATCCAGAATGGCAACGGTCACATTCATGTTTGTAGCCATTCCAAGTCACAGCTATCTCTGCTCAGCATGTCGGAAGCATCTCTCCTGCGAGCGACGATAGCCAACGAAACTCCGTTCCTAGCGAAGCTACCTTCGATAGCTTCAAGTAGAATAGGTAAGCCAGCACACATCGTCGTAACTCGTTCCTCGTCACGAGGTACGTGCACTAGCTCCTATATCCCACCACCATCCCCAGACACCTCCAGGACGATAGCAGTAGATAATATAGCGAGCTAGCCGAGCGACGACGAGACCAGACACAACAGCGGCTAGCACGGACGGACTGTTGTCTGAAGTGGCAACTATCCCGGTTGCCTGGAGATTTTCGCTAGCCTTCGGCTAGCCATCCCCACGCATAGCCACTCAGGCTACCAGGGATCTAGCTTCCGGACCTTGCGGCCAAACNGTGGCAACTATCCCGGTTGCCTGGAGATTTTCGCTAGCCTTCGGCTAGCCATCCCCACGCATAGCCACTCAGGCTACCAGGGATCTAGCTTCCGGACCTTGCGGCCAAACTTCGGCACCGGGGCCTCTCGCTTTCGCGTGCCTAGCTCCCGATAGAAGCTATCTGCATGCGCGAGTAGGCGGTCCAGAATTCGCCACTGGAAGTCCTCTGCCCTGAGGTCTATCCTCTGGTCGGAGTCGAACCCTTTAAACTCCTCGTTCGTGAGGTCGTCCGCTAGCTGGTTGATGTCCCTGCGTATCCACTGGAGCTGTAGCTCACAGTTCTTCTGGGCTAGCTCCTCGGCTATCTCCATTAAAACTAGCATGGAGGGATACTTCGTCGTCATAGCCTTCTTCAAGAGAGCCTCATTGGATTTGTTATCCGTATATCCTCGGATGGCAACTCGCGAGNTTCGTCGTCATAGCCTTCTTCAAGAGAGCCTCATTGGATTTGTTATCCGTATATCCTCGGATGGCAACTCGCGAGGTCTTCCTATCCTCGCCCTCCGGGACCCAGAGACGTATCCCGACGAGGGTCGCTAGCAGTTCAAGCGCCGCTATCACTTTCTTGGGATCGCCTTTGGCGAAAGCCCAAGGAGCCCAGGCCCTAGGGAGAACCAGGGACCCGGCTTCTCAGGAAGCCCCCTATCCAGGGCCTAGATTGTCGGGTAGCCATCTCGTAGCATCGTCGGGATGATGAGCTGCCCTGTGCAGACAGGAAGGCCTTTGCCAGCTCTGGACATGCCTAGCCTGTAGGAGGAGTACTCCGTCTCCATCCCCAGCCACTCCACCCCATAGCCACCTCGAGTCTTCACCCACTTAAAGGGATATCGAGAGGAGGAGGTAACTCAGAGGTATCCCTTTCCTCGGCCCGTATCCCACATGCAGCTATCCGAGTCCACGAATAGCTCGCCGGTGATAGTTCGAAGGTGCCCACCTTCTTCACGTAGACGATCTGGCTATCCGGGTCGAGTCGTAGCAGTTGTAGCGCAGGTAGCCAAGGCCAGCTGGGCTAGCCACTCGGACATTTTTGCTGGCCACTGGTCGGTAGCCTTGGAAGCCACCATGTACCGTGTGGTCGCCGTTGAGGTGATAGCCAGTTTCCGCAACGATCCCGTGTAGTAGCCCTGGTCGTCGAACACGGGTAGCCCTTCGAAGACAAAGCCCGGCATGCGCAGTAGCCTGGTCGGTTTGTGATGCTTGGCTAGCCCACGTGGTTCGGCAAGGCTGCGTACTGGTCTGGGTCCTCGCCGGGTAGCCCAGGTCGCCCGAGATAAAGTAGCACAGGGCGGTGAAATAGCCACGATGTCGTAGTAGCCCTGTTGCAAAAGGTGGAGGTACTTCGTCCTAACCGAGGTCTAGTCGAATCCACACAGCAGATCTCCACGTCTTGCCCGAAGGACGAAGCTAGCGGACGCAGGTGGGATTGGAAGCTGCCCAGCCTATCCTTGCCAGAGAACAGGTAGAGCGCCTGTAGCCGTGCACGAGGTGCAGTTGGAGGTCTAGCCGAAGAGGCCGGTCAGTTGGCCGTAGCCGTGGCTGCAGTCGCAGTGGTTGGGCAGTTCATAGCCGAGTGCTCGCCACGACACTTTGTGCAGACATGGACAAAATGACACTTAGCCCCTTTCTTACAGCCCCCTTTAGAATTGAAACGGAAACAAATGGGCTTGTTATCCTCCGTGCGGTTGAAGGTATCCTTGGTGGTCTTCGCCTTCTTGTTGATATCCTTGCCTTTGCCTTGCCCTTGCCCTTCTTGCCAGGCTTATCCGGCTTGTTGTTATCCCAGGACCACGGCTGTGGGCGCTTAGCGGCGTAGTAAACTGGCGCTCCTATAGTAGCCGCATCTTTCCAGGATTGGACCAGCGCGTCCGCAAAGCCTATCCCCTTGAGCACCATCTGCTTGTAGGCCTGTTTGCGAATCGCGTTTTCATAGGAAAGAACTAGCGTCCACGGCGGAGCCAGGGCACCGCTAGCTTCATTGGAGCGTAGCCCGTAACAGAAATCTCCTAGCAAATAGTCCTTGTATTTCTCGAACAGCTGGAAATCAATATCTTTGAGTTCGGCTCTCCCAGGATGCTGGAGCCCTATCATGAGGAGTGCATTTTGCATGACTGTCAGCCTTAGGCGCTCGCCTCCAGCTTCTGGCTGATATCGTCCCAGGACCGAGCGTGCTGGAACTGGACTATTAGCCGCCCTCCGGGCTGGATCATATCCCCTTCCTGGCACTCTGCCAGTCTCTCGTCCCTAGCCTTTCTAGCCAGCTGGACAAGCTCATGTAGCTCGTCGACGGTTAGCCGCGCGTGAAGCTGTTCCGCCAGGCTATCCGCATCTTTGTTAAAGAACGGGCTTCACTGTGGTTCCTACACTCGCTCACACTCGGACACTTTTCCTGCTATGGGCGTTGTGTCCTGCGGGTCTCGAGCCTGAGCGTCACAGACGTGCTCTAGCTGTTCCTAGACATTTACTCTATTGTACTTACATCGGTACTGTTCCTAACACCCCGCCTTCGAAGTTAGTGCCGGTAAGTTCCTTACCAGACTGGCTTCGACACTTCCTTTACACAAAACAGTACTCGCGCTGTTGTTCCTTGTCACACTGAAAACAGAAGTTGTTCCTCTACGCAAACGTACGGTAACGTTCACTCGCAATCCTCTCCAAGGCTGCTTCCTGTACAAAAGAAAACTTTCACACTAAGTTCCTGACATACTTGGATCATCATCCTTTGCATTGCAGAAAACAAAAAGGGTCTTACTACCAAGGTTCCTGCACACACTGCTTCACTGTCCTCGGCTCTCTGGCCTCACAGCTTGGCTTCTGGCTTTTCCTTTGTCTTCACTGGTAGCTGGTGGGCTCGTCGTCGTCCTTGATCTCGATGACCTCGTCACTTCCTTTGCCTTTGCTTTGTCCTTCTTCCTTCTTTCCTTTTCCTTTGGACTTTCTCTTTTCCTCTTGGTCTTTCATCCACTTGTCTCTCTGCTCTGCCTGTGACTGGCACTTCTTCATGCCGGCCTCGTCCTTGTTTCCTTTGACCCATCCTTTTCCTTGGCCTGCGAACCAGTACCAATATTCTGTGTTGGCGTTCCACTTCCACTGGTAGTGGTTTCCTTGGAAACTGTAGACTGCAAACCAGTCTCCTTCGCAAACTCCTTCTTTCCTTGGCCTTTCGTAAAGCTTTCTTCGTCGACGGGTCCGACTGCCGTCAAGTGTGGGTCCTTCTCCTTTGCTGGTGTTCCTTCTCCTTTCTCCTCTTCTGCTGCCGCTGGTGCCTGCTCTTCTGCTGGTGCTGCTGGCTCCTCTTCTGCTGTTCCTTGTGAACCTGTCCTGCTTCTGTCCTGCTTCTAACTTCTTCCTCCAGCTCTTTGATCTTTTCCTTGTCCTGTGCTCGTTCCTCCAGAAGGCTTTCCATCATCTTCTCCAGCTTCTTGATCCTATCCTCTTCTTGGCTGCTGCTGCTTCCTTTTCCTTTTGCTGCCGCTTCTGCTTCTTCACGCTCGGCTTGCTTCTTTGCCACGTGTTTTGCTGCTGCCTTCTGCTCCTGTTCTCTTTTCTTCCTGGCTTCCTTCTCTCTTTGCTTCCTCTCCTGTTCCTTCTGCTCTCTTGCTGCCGCTTCTGCTTCTGCCTTTTCCTCTTCTGCTTTTGCTGCGTAGTGCGCCTCCTTCTTCCTCTTCAGCTCTTCTGCTGCTTCTTCCTCTTTGTCTCGCCTTTCTTGTTCTGCTGCGGCTTCCTCAAGTACCTTCCTTGGGTGCTCTTTCCTTGCCTCTTCTTCTCTCTTCCTGACCTCTTTTGCTTCCTTCTGCTGCTTAACCTCCTCGGAGTACTGGTCCATCCTTTCCCAGTATTGGCGGTCTTCTTCGTCAGTAGGTTGACAACTTCCTGTCGCCTGTGCTTGCTCCTTGGGCTTTGCCTGCTTCTCCTTTCCTTTTCCTTCTTTTCCTTCTTTTCCTCCTTTTCCTTCTTTTCCTTTCTCCTTTCCTTTTCCTTGTCCTTTCTGGTGCTTGTACTTGTGGTCGACGTCCAGCCAGATCTTCTCTCCGGTCACTCTGTGCTGCCTGTAGATGTGTCCTCCATCGGTGTACTCCTTCCACTCATCGCCGTAGTCGTAGGGGTATTCGAATCCTTCCATCTCTTTTCCTTTTCCGTCGCTCTTTCCTTGCTCTTTTGGTTGATCTCCCTGATCTTCCTCTTTCTCTCCTGCTCCTCTTCTTCCTCAAGCTTCTTCTTCTCTTCCTCTGTAAGTTCCTCCTTCTCTTCTTCTTCCTCTTCTTCCTCTGGGTACTCGTTCTCTGTAGGTCCTGTGTAGCTTTGGGTGTACATCTCGCTCACGTTGCCCATGTAGTCTTCGTACTCCTGTTCCTGCTCAAAGACTTTCTCGAAGTAACCTTTGTCTGAGAACTCCTCTTCTTCTTCCTTTCCTGCTTTCCTTCGTGTAGGTGAGGTAGTCCGCGATGTAGTTCCACGAAGATGCCCTTCACGACGATGTTCTGCTTCTTCTTTCCTGCTCCTAAGGTACTCTTCTCTTTCCCTGTTGTCTTGTTCCTTCTCTTCTGCTGTTGCTTCTTCTCCGCTGGCGTTCACCTGCATGTAGTTGTCCTCCAAGACTTCACACAGTTGTTCCTGTTCCTGTACGCGGGAGACCAGGTCAGCAAAAACTGAGAGGCGTTCGTTTACCTGGTCACGACCTCGAGAAGCTTCTTCTTGCATTTCCTGCAATTGCCATTTCACCGACTTGCTCTCGTCTGCTAGTTCCTTGACTCTTTGTCCTGTAGTTCGGTGTTGGCTGAGCAGTTCCTCCATGAGGCTGTTCGACCGCTCCATTGTCTCACGGATCTTCTCCATCTCCGCTCTTTGTTCCTTGGTTGTTCTTGTAGAACTCGCTGAGGCTTCGCCCGACATGGGCGCTGTGCTTGGGACTGCCGTTCCTACTTCTACACCTTGCCTCGACAAGAGGCCGTTGGTCAGTCCTTTGAGCTGTGAAAGCATCTCGGGATGCGTTGTTCCTTTGCACACTCTGTCACTTCCTAACGCACATGCACTCATGTCAGCAACTGTTCCTACACATGTTCCTAACGCGCATGCACTCGTGTCACTGCACATGCTGTCCTGCTCATATGCACTCATGCTGAAAAACGCTTCCTGAAAATCTACAAGACACTGTTGCTGAAGTTCCTGAAACGACTCTTGAAACTGAAGTCCTTCCGAAATAACCGAAATTCCTGAAAACAACAAAGCTGCAAGTGTAAGGTTCCCTTTGCTCTTGACTGCTCTAACGACTGCCTTGGTTTGTTCCTTGGACCTGTGTTCCTTGAGTTCTTCTTTTCCCACTGGTTCGTTCTCACTGGTCTGAAAACCTAACCAATGCAACAGTAACCTAATACGCTTTGCTGAAAAGGGGCTTCGTTCCTATGTCGGCTGTGTTTTCTTTTGTTCCTACAGGGTGCACGCTGATTGTTCCTTGTTTGTGGGGGTCCTGAAGAAAGAGGGTCCTAATCTGTAAATGCTTGACTCTTCCTACACCTTGCCTTGTGATAATTCCTCTAGCTGCTGAACTGTCCATATGAAGATGCACCTTGCAGTTCCTTTGTGTCAGAAACTTCACTGCTTCCTGCAAGAGTATACTGTCGCTGGCTGCACTGGCTCCAGCGTAGTACTCTGCTTCACCACTGCTTAGGCTGACCGATTTCTGGTTCCTTGAGAAACTGTAAATGCACTGGCCGTCTAGAAAGATTGTTCCTGAGGATGTGGATCTCCGTGTGTCCTTTCGTCCTGCCCAATCCGAGTCTGAGAATACCTCTAAGAGGTGATGTTCCTTGACTGGTGTAGTTGAAAAATCGTAACTACCGTTCCTAATCGACTCGTGAAGATTGCTAAGTCCTCGGGGCGTCTTCCTATACACAAGATGATATCCTTCAGTCTTGGCCATGTACTGCACTAAGTGCACAAGATGCTTGTAATCTTGGAGGCTAAACCTCGCACGGCAAATTGCATATCAGGACGGTCCTGTCCTATGTATAACAATATGCCTACACACGTTCGGAATGTTGAGGCTTGTTCCTGGTTCAAGGGCTGCGTGTTGTCGGCTTCCTGAGACTCTTGAGTACAAGGTGTTGGTTTTGAGGCCTTGGTTGTAAGCTTCAACTCTTCCTTGAGCTTTGCTAGATACTTCGGGCCTGAAGTGATGCGAAGCTCATGATTGTGATAGCTGAATTTCCTTTTGAGGAATCGATCTGATGGTCTGGTGTGAATCTCCTACTTCAAGTTCCTGCTCCGTCAAGAAGGGGCCTTCAACCTTGAGTTCGTAAGTCTCTCTGAGCTTGGCTAGCTTGGGCTCTAGGCTGCTACTCTTTCCTGCTGCTTGAATGTCATCAACATGCACTACAAGAATGCTGCTCCTGTCATCTCGAAATAAAGTTGGGCATGCGACGCTCCTGTCAAAGTTCTGCTTCTTGAGTGTTCCTGCAAAGTGATCACTCCATAAAAGTGCTGCATCACGCTGTCCTGGAAGTACTCTGAGCAACAAAAGTCCTTCGTTCCTACAGTTAGGATCCTGCTCTCCGAATAGATCACACGCGCAAGGCGTGCGCTGAGGTACCTGCAAGAATGCGTCCTTAACATCTACGGAGTACAAGCTGTGTTCCTGTTGCAATCCTAACACTGGAATCAGTGACGCTGAAAGTCGCAGGGCTGAAAGTGTCATTCCTTACTTCCTGACCACGAAATTCCCTGGCAACTAACCTAGCTCTTCGAGTCCATCTACCGTTCCTGAATCTCCAGTCGAAAACGAATTTCGTCGTGAGCCACTTAGTTCCTTGGGTACTTGTCTCTCCGTCTTCTGTCTCTCTCTCTTCTACTCTCTGCAGTTCCTGCAAGGGTTTCCTTGCAACTGCCTGCATCTCTGTGAGGCGATTGATCTCTGTGGCCATTGCCTCGCGGTCCAGCTCCTGAAGCTGTTCCTCAGTCAGTTCTGGTGGTCCTGAGTCTTCGTTCCTGACCAAATCTTCATCATCTGAATCACCAAGTTCATATGTGTCTTCCCAGAAGATCTCATCTGTTCCTAGATCTGGTTCAGGTAGTTCCTCGTCGTTGTGTTCCAAGACTCTTCCTACATTGAACGGAGGGTACCGTTTCGTTGGAGAATCAATTTTCGGTATCTTGCTGCCTGTTCCTACTTCTTCAAACTCTAGCTTCCTTAGCTGTGGAGGTGCTCTTGCTGAGAGAAGTTCCGATGCCATCGCGCTGTCTGGGATCAGCTCCTCCCCGGAGGCTGCATGCATTTCCTTTGGGCTGCTTGAAGATGAAGGATCGGATCCTGCTTCGTCTTGGTTTGTGTTCTTGTTCCAGTTCTTCTTCTGCTTTGCGTTTGTGTGCTGCTTGTTCCTTTCTAGCTTTACCTTCTAGGTAAGTTGTTCTTGTAGGTCCTTGTTTTGCTGCAGAGTCCCCGCCTTGGATCTCAACCGGTCCTGCTGGTGGCAACTCCTGGACTGGCTGTCTCTGAATGGGTTCTCCATCCGCAAGCGGTGGTGCCTCTGCAACTGGTCCTGGAAGGTTCTTCCTGGGAATAGTTCGAGTTGTAAGGGTAGTATGCTTAACTTCCCATGTGTGTATTCCTACACTGCTGATTGCCTTCACATCAAAGTGTTCAGTACACCTTTTCGCGCTCCTACTGGTCTTGATGCCATCCATGTGCCAGGTAATGAACAGATTGTTCTCAGTCTTTCCTAGAAGCACACCTCGCTGCCAAATCGGATCTCCTTTCTTAGCTTTGGTTCCTTGACGATTGGTAAGCACCATGAGTGATTCGCCAAATTCTGCTAGCTGACCCTCGTAAGGTCGACCAGCCATCCATTCATATGGTGTCATGCCAGTACCTTTGTGGCGATGGTACCTGTTCAAGGTCCAGGCAGAATGTCGGAAACTCCAGCTAAAAAGAGGATGTGTATGAGCTATGTATGTTCCTGTGCGTTCTTCAAGCTGGCGGATAAATGTTGTTCCTTGGCGTCTGATTGTCTGGATAGCTCTCTCTGCCATGCCGTTTGTTTCCTTTTTGACCACTAACTGCGTCCTGCAAGACAATTCCTACGCTGCCGTACGGTAGCACCTGCGGCATGCCAAACCGAACAGTGCAAGACAGTTCCTAAACCTAGGCTCGCTCGCTGCTTCTGGATGACCTGCTTCAGCTTCATCATTGTTCCTTCGTTGTCCGCTTTCAGTTGATTGTTCCATACTGCAGTTGAGTGCTTAAGTAGGTAACACCTTCGCACAAATGTTCCATGAGATCTTTTCCTTTAGTAGCTGTTGGAATGCAAACCATGCTCCTACTCCAAGAATCAACACACACAAGACTTCCAGCTGCCGGTGCCTCATCATGACTTGTTCCTGTAGGGCAAAAGTCCATGCAGAAAGTAGGTCTAGAAGATCTTTCCTTCTCAGGGTTTTCTCGAAGATGAGGTGACTCCTTTCCTTTGCATGCTACGCAAACTGCGTAAGGTAAGTGTGTCAAATTGTGCACTGCAATCAGGTTTGGGCTGTTTCTGTTCCTTGAGAGGTTCGGCTGCTATTCCTCCTGTTGGCCCTGGGCATCCTGTACCCCCGCCTCCGCCTTTGCCTCCACGAACACCACTGAGGCGCTCGACACCGGGATTCAACGCCAACGCCACTCCAGGTGGGCCGCCGGTGCCTCCACCCCCGCCTCCGACGCCGGTTACGACATCCGGAGCTTCAGTTGGGGGTTCGGCTTCACAGTGGGAAGTGGAGGAGCCGAGCAAACTGGTGACCAAGCTGCCGGCTTTGGTGGCTACTAAGGGTCAGGATGCGCAGTGGTAGCTGGCGACTGGCTTGCCCAACTGGAGCCGAGCATGTCAAGTTTGAGCAGCAGCTCGGCGGCGTCCTGGTGGCAGGCCTTGATGGGACGAGTGCGCGTTCTCTACACGAAGTGGCTGGAGTCGACCCCGATCCTCAGGCTGCAGATTCGACAAGAGGTTTTGAACCAAAGACCTCCTGTGGACTGCTACCAGAGAGTGGAGCAGAGAGCATCTATGTTGCTCTTGGACAGCCTGCCAGAGGACTTGCGTGCTGAGGTAGTCAGCGTCTGCGCGGTCACGGTGGAAGCTATGGTGTTTCTTGTTCACTGCTCCTTTCAGCCTGGAGAATCGGCCGAGAAGGCGTACTTGCTGTAGGCGCTCAGGGGGATTGATGTACATTTTTGGATTTATTGGCGAGGCAAGCAAGCTCCAAAGCTTATCACATGACCAAGCTCCTGAAGAGCCAACCCTGAATGATCTCAAGGCTTATTTGATGGTGTTTAGGCAGTGTACCCATGACAACCTGAGTGAGAAGGAACCCTGAGCGACATGACCGAGAGAGGGCACCTTGAGCGACATAGGACACCTTGAGCGACATAGGACACCTTGAGCGAGAAAGACACCTTGTGTGCAAGAGTGAAAACCTTGAGCGAGAATGAACCGCGAGCGAGAGAAAACTGTGATGGAGGGTGAACCGTTTGAGGGAGAAAGTGAACCCGGAGTGAGAGAGGGAACCCTGGGCGAGGCATGTTGCTGCTATGCGAAGGTTAAAACCCTATATATATATATATATATATAGATAGATAGATATAGGGTTTTGCGATCTGAGGAGCGCATGTCGTGGGATGGGTCAGGTTCTGCTGCTAGGGCTGACCTGCTTTTTGATACAGGTCACGAGGGCTTCACAGGGTTCCACAAGGCGTGGGGTTTTTCACGGTTGAAGGGTTTAGGGTCAATTATAGGGTTCAAGGGCTGGGGTTTACAGGGTTTTGCCGGCTTCGGGGTAGTTTCGGGTGTGTGTGGAGGCTTGCAACTATCTATATATATATATATACACATCTAGTCAAAAACCGTGGATCCAATGGATACTTGGTCCAAGGGATTTATGCATAGCGAAATCCACTAAACACAGTATGCACTGGACCTAAGTAATTTTGCAGTCAAGTATAAGCATGGGAATCTAGAATTATGAAGGTTCGGGCAGCATCGATATAGTTCAATGAAGGTTAACTGATGCCTGCTTCGATCTCTTATGTAAGGGCTGCTTGGATCCGCATCCCTAAACCCTGAGCCCGAATCATACACGATTATATTTACCGATCCGCACATAAGCCTTCATAAACCCTAAAACCCTCAACCCTAAACCCTAAAAAGACCTGAACCCTCAACTCAAAAAATTTCCATATCCAGCTCAACTGTTCATTGATACAAACTTTCTGGCGGCTTCGGGGCTGGGGGGTCGGGGGGGAGGGGGGGTTAAGGGTTTAAGGGTTTTGGGTTCAGTGTTTAGGGTTTATCGGATTAAGGTTTAATAGAGTTTGGGGATTAGGGCTTAAACCCTATAATAAACCCAAAGCCCAAACCCTGAAACCCCATTCTGAACCCTAAACTCGTGTAAACCCTACACCCGGAACCCTGAACCCTCAACCCTAAACTCTGAACCCTAAACCCTGAAACCCTGTAATAAACCCTAAACTCGTGTAAACCCTCAACCCTGAACCCTGAGCCCTGAACCCTTAATGCTAAACTCTCAACCACCCTAAACCCTTAAACCCTATACTAAACCCTAAACTCGTGTAAACCCTAAACCCTGAACCCTCAACCCTAAACTCTGAACCCTAAACCCTTACACCCTATAATAAACCCTAAACTCGCCTAAACTCTGAACCCAAACCCTAAACCCTAATAAACCCGAAACTAGTGTAAACCCTAAACCCTGAACCCTGAGCCCTGAAGAACCCTAAACCCTTAAACCCTAAAATAAACCTAAGCCCTTGTAATGTAAACCCTGAATCTTGAATCCTCAACCCTAAACCATTAGCCCTAAACCCTCTAATAAACCCTAAACCTTTGCCCCCCATCCCCAACCCTTGACCCTGGTACCTTCATCTCGGGCTGTGAAGACCTGCACATCGAAGAAGGGCTTTGTTACAGATGAGGTGGTTTGGGGCTTGGGCTAGGCTTTCGGGTTCAAGCTTTAGGGCGTGTGCGATATCAGTTTTCGGGGATCGGATTTTGGGTTGTGGCTTGAGAGAATGGGCATGAGGTGAACCTATAGTACACTAAAAGTAGATTTGGTAGATAAGAGGCGTATGCTTTCGCGTTCCGTGGTAAAGGTAAACAACAATCACTCTCTCGGTCAACCTTCGTTCTCTCTCGCTCGTGGTGGCACAGGGCCGGTATGCTGGGCTCTGCGGCTCTGCAAACATCCTTGGGCACACGAAGAATCGGAAATCTGCAGGGTGACCCCAAAACGGATGCATGGAGAACCTGTGCAGGAATCTGTCTTGGCACTCGAGGTATAGGCAGCCTCTTATGCAGCAGGTTTAAGGCTGGGGCCTTAAAAGGGTTATGGATTCGCCCTCCCTCTCGGCGCCGGTTGCTGTCGCCTAAGCTCATGCCCTTCGGGTCTTGGCTTCGGCCTTGGCCTTCTGAAAAGACACATTGAAGTCCTCGATTGTCGATCGCCACTCGTTTCATGAATGGCAGAAAATTCTCCTTCGTGACGGCTGAGCCGTCCGAGTAGGATTGAAGATCATTCATGTGGCTGATTTCGTTGGAGTGCTGCAAGGCCTTGGAGTAGCCCTTCTTCAACTCGGCGAGCATGTCGGCACATCCCTTCCAACTGTTCATGAGGCCCCTGCTTCTTTGCTCAGCTTCTCCAAAGCACTTCCGGCCTGCTCCAGGAGGGTTGCTGCATTGCTGGACCAACCATCCTTGCCGATCACTTCGTCGTTGGAGTAGACATCAAACGACCAATTGAGACTCTTGAAAGCAGTCTTCAATGCAGCCAGGTCGTTACCGCTGAGCTTTCGCGATCCGCTTGCACTGTGCGAAGTCTGCTTTCCTTCTTCTTTGCAAATCACGAACTTCCGAAAGGCCCCAAACTGAACATTGGAGCCATCATCGCAGCCTTCTCGGCCGCCATGTCGAACCGCTGTTGGTTGCCCTGAAAGTACAGGCCGAGCATCAAGGATTCTGCCATAGCTTCCTCCTCTGACTTCCGATACTTCCGGCTGTAGATCTGGCAGGGAATGGCAGGGCTGGTATAGTTTACCCTGATAAATAGGTATATTGGTCGTTATAGACATATCGCAGCAGTCGCTATGGAATCCCTCTATATATATATATAGAGCCAACACACCTCAGAATCTTTTCCGGGCATATATTCTATCACTTTCTATGTATGCATCTATACAAAACTTTCATATCTCTATGTGTCTGTTTAAGTGTGAATCCACATTCGGATATATGAATAAAAACACACAGATACGTGTGTGTATATATATATATATATGTCTCGGTCTCTGTCTCTCAGGTCATAGCTTTTGGGAGTTTGGTGTTTGTGTGGCTTAAGCTTAGTTATATACATGATTGTGTTTTGGGATGTCTTAGATTGGGTTTATTCTCGAAAGCCACAAAGGCTAGCACCTATACCTATAAATATATATATATATACATATATATGTATGTATATATATGTATATATACGTATGTATGTATGTATGTATGTGTGTATGAAAATCTGGGGGCCTGCCCCCGTCCTATAACACACACCACCAGAAAGCACAACTGAAATCATGTAGGTTCACTCAAAACTGGAATCTGAAATGCACCGGCACTTCAACACTTGCTGGAAAAACTTGACTGCTTCACACTTGGGAAGCGCAAAGTCTTCGTCTTGAATATCCAAGCACAGCTGCAGATGTACACTTGAATCAGACATGACCGCATGCAAAGACATGGACTGCATGAGCACTCAAACAGACGTGAAAATAGCGTGAGGAAAACAAACAGTTCATCTCCATTTCCTCACCACCAAAATCCATCCTCCAAGGGAACAGAAAACGTGATCACCCCGCCAAAGTATGGCGAGTGCACGTGTGCAAAAGTCATGCTTTCACACGGTTTCTAAACTACAGAGTGCTCTCATGCCGAATGTCCACATCACGCACGCAAGCCAACAAGTCTGACCCAGTACGTGTACAATGCAACGGTCCACAGCGGTCTTTGTCGTAGGCGGACGAACCGCACTCCAGGACACGAAAGATGCGCATTGGCATCCTTTGTACAAGCACCATGTGCACCTTCCTACCTGACCTTCAGACCTATGCACCTCTAAAGGCCCAAGTGGCCTTCTCGCGCGCGCACTGTTTCAAGGAAGGTTTTCAAGAAATCCGTCATCACCAAGGCTGGTGAAGTCACTGCAAAGGTCTTTTCAAGAGTTACCCGAAGCACTCCNCCAAGTGGCCTTCTCGCGCGCGCACTGTTTCAAGGAAGGTTTTCAAGAAATCCGTCATCACCAAGGCTGGTGAAGTCACTGCAAAGGTCTTTTCAAGAGTTACCCGAAGCACTCCTTTTCCAGGACATCAAGTAGGCCCCTTACACGTGTGTGCTGCTGTGGAAACTCAGCCTCAAATCTCTTCAAGATGAAGCATGCACGTACACAAGGAATTCTTGTCTCGGCTGCCACTCCAAGTCTGTTTGTGACCTGTACTCGTCACGCACACAAGGGCAAGGATGCACACAAGGATCTAAGCTAAGTTTACTACCCCAATCAAGGTGCTCAACAAGCCTCAAGGACAAGGAAGTACATGCAATCATTTGGATTGTTTCACATTGGGCTCATTTCAATGTGGCTCGGGTTCGAGCCACAACACGTTGAACATCAAGTTCACCTGCTGATATGCTCCTCGCTCAACAATGTCATTGATATTTTGTCGGCAAAACCAGCACATCGTATGGTCTGGATACAGTCTCCGCATGTCGGCATAAGAATGCATCATGATGCGCGTGGCATTGCGAAGACCGTGGCACGCAGGGCAAATGTGGAATCTCGTTCCACTCGTCGGCGCAACCCACACTGCACACTCAGGGCGAACATCAATGATCTCGAAGGGTCGCCTGAAAGGCACCACAAGCGTTTGATCATCTGTATTTGCACCAAGAAGTGCGCCTGCAGGAACAACACGATGCTAATCAGTTGGTGGGTCACCCGGCTCACTGTCTGGCTGCGCGGATGCCTCTGAAGACGCAGGTTGTGTCTCGGGCGGCGTCACATTCAAGATTGCGGCTCGTGATCTCGGAGAGTGCCCTGCAACTCCAAGTAATGAAGCAAGGGTGTCAAGGTGGCGAGGGTTCGGGTGTATCACTAGGATGCCACCCTCAAGCAAAGCATGCTTTCTCTTGCAGAAGCTGATTTCACAGCCTACTTGATCAAGCCACTCAATCTTGCACTCATACTTGCTCTCGACAGACTCGGTCAGTCGACAAAGGCACGCCTTGCATCCCACAGCGAACAGATCATCAACATGGAGCAATCCTCCGCCGTCATCTCCATTCTTGCGACCTCTGCCTTTGCTAGCCCCGCCATGGCTTGCCCCGCCACTCTCACAATGGCCTTGTCACCTGGCGGAATCTGGAATAACACTGGTGACTCGACAAGCGGTTCAATGGCTAAGCTTTCAACAAGGTGGGTCTGCAACGACTCAAACCAATCCTTAGCACCACATCTCTGGCCCGGAAGGTTTCTCAAGAGCTTGAAGAAACGGGTTTCACCATGCACGACGACTGATATCACAGTGTCAACACGTTGCTCGACGGTCAGGTACGCGTCGACAACATCGAGGGAGAGTGCTGTCCACTCGTCTCCTGTGCTCTGCTTTGCCATCAGCAGTGCTGGGAGGACTTTCAAAAGAACACTCGACGAAGCCGGAGAAAACACCTCATCATCAAGATCAGCAGATAGCCAGCGGAACTCACGAGCAACGAGGCGCGCACGCCTCAAGTAGGCGTCGCCAGANGTGGGTGAAGGTTTCACCCGCCACGTCACTACCATTTTCGTGCTCAAATGATAATGGCTCTGAATCTCTAAAGCATGAGGGTCAAGGTCCTTCAAGACAAACATACGTGACAATCGGCGAAGCTCAAAGGCCTTTGCAATTCATCAATCGCAGCAAGCTCTTCTGGACTCAACACCGGCTCCCCCGCTTCAAACGGGAACCACAACTCAGCTGGGATCTCCTCGCTTGACTCGGCCTGAGCATAAAAGTCATGTTCAACTTCACTCGGCTCATCAAAGGCTGGTGGCTCCTCTTCAGGTTGAAAACCAAGATCATCATATGACATGATTTCATCACCACGCGGGTAACGCTTTGTCACTGCATTCACACGCCTGCGCTTAGGATCATCGGCTCTGTCGGGCAAACCTGCACCTTCATCAGCAACGGGTGCTGGCGGCAAAGAAGGTGGTGTAACTGGCTGCCCCGGGCCTAAACCAGAACCCAAACTGGGGTTGGGTCCAACTGGACCTGGAGCTACAAGTGCGCTGTCTGGGGTCATCAAGGTCAGCTGACTTCTGGCTGTCAGAATCGCTCGAGGCGACTTGGCCTCTGACTCCTGCTTGCACCGACACGACCTGCAAGGAAAGATGCATGAACGTCCGGAGTATCCCGGATGGCAGCAAGTAAGCTGGGGTCATAAGAGACCGCTGTCCGACGAATCGATCGGGCGATCNGATGCATGAACGTCCGGAGTATCCCGGATGGCAGCAAGTAAGCTGGGGTCATAAGAGACCGCTGTCCGACGAATCGATCGGGCGATCACCAGCCGGCCTGAGCTGGTGCAAACGATGTGGGAGTCAGAGACGTCTGTCTTCCCGAGCCACAATGCTCGTAACCATCTTGGTTTGCCCTTCGTCGCAGTCTTGACTCGTGCCAACACGCATTCGCCGAATTTAACAACTTTGCCGTTGTACGGCACCTGATGCACTCTTTCCCAAGCCGTAAGGCTCTGCTGCACACCGAACCGTTGCAACAACCATGACGAATGTCGCCATGCCCACCAATGCAAAGGATGGTGGGTACCGACCTTTGCACCAACTGACGTTTCGAACTCATGAAGGATAGTGCCGGTGTGCTGGCGGACAGGCTCAATGGCACTCTCTGCGTAGTTGCTTTGGTGCTCCTGCCTAGGAACTTGCTCGACGCGAGTTTGCATACCAAGCTTCAGACGCAAGGCTTTAATCGACTCACACAATGCATTGCATGACGGTTCTGAGTCGGCTCTCACAGTCATGCTCTGGTAACCAAGGTAGGAAAGCAGTTTCACAACCTCCGTTGTCATGTAATTTCTTGCTGCAACTCCACCTTTGGCTTTCACCGGCCATGCCTGCACCCATTTGCTGTGACTGTCCGTCACAACAAGGCAACAAAGCTTCTCATGACTGTCAGCTCTAGCAGTAAAGCAGAAATCCAAAGCCAACTCAGAATCAACCCTTCGGTCATCAGCCCTTTCAGCATGTCTGTCAGACTTGCCCCGAAAGCTAATGCAAGCTTCACACCGGGGCGACGGTAGGTGCGTGAGGCAATGTCTTCGCCTCTCAGCTTCTGAAGGCTCAGAAACAGCAGGCTGCTTCTTTGCATCACGGGTGGTAATGTCTGTCAGATGCTGCCTGGCTTCGTGGACGGCAATCAAGCTTTGCTTCTTGAGATGATCACGAATATGCTTAAGCACCGTAGACTTTCCTCCACTGCGGCCAAGCCCAAGAGACTCCGCAGCCTTGCGGATGGTTGACAGGGTGGTGTCAAGGCTCAGAGTGACACCATCGACAACGAGAGAATCGNTTGCGGATGGTTGACAGGGTGGTGTCAAGGCTCAGAGTGACACCATCGACAACGAGAGAATCGTCACCAGTATCGGCTTCATCACGCAACGCGGCCTCAACTTTGGCTTGCTCATCGACAGGCGGCGGAAGACCATCACCGTCGTCATCAACGGCGTCCTCTTCAGAAGGCGCTGGAAGCCCGAGGGCCACATCATCATCAATCAGCTCTAGACCGATGTCTCGAGGGGCAATGCCTTTGCGGCTGGCGATCACGATGATCTCGCAAGGTCCATCGCTAGGCAACGNTCGAGGGGCAATGCCTTTGCGGCTGGCGATCACGATGATCTCGCAAGGTCCATCGCTAGGCAACGGTGCATTCAAGTCTCCAATGGACTCGATTTTCTCACACCACTCAAGGATGGTCCTCGTCTCATCGCCTTCTTCCTTGTACAAGGTACTGCGAAGATGGCATCCCTCGCATGGCAGCGCTAAGGTAAAATCAACAAACCTGGTTCCAAAGCCTCGATAAGCAAACACATCAGCCTGCAACTGATCAAAGTACTCCGGAATGGAGAAGCTCGGCTCAAGGATGTGCAATGNCACATCAGCCTGCAACTGATCAAAGTACTCCGGAATGGAGAAGCTCGGCTCAAGGATGTGCAATGCTTTGATCTGCAAAGGCTGTGGAGAAAGTTTACTCGCAATAGCTGTTGATGCAGTCACTTGTGGTGGTGGAGAAAATTCGCTGGCAGTAGCTGACGAAGCAGTCACCTGTGGTGGTGGATCAAGTTCTCGTGCCGTAGCTGTTGAAGTCTCCTGGCTCAGCATCCTGATTGAACAGCGAACTGCCAAAGAGTTGTGTTTGAGATACACAGGAATGCGTACCCCGGCNCGAAGCTGCATGATGCTGAAGCCTGCTCTGAAGAGCTTTCCCAAAGCAATCAGCGGCGTGCTGACTGGAGACACAAGAAATGTTTCCTTGAACTTGGCAGTACTCTGGCCATGTGAGAAACAGACCTCGGCTCGCCTTGATGCATGCACGTCAAGACGATGGCCCTGCGCATCCTGAAAGTTGCCCAAATTGGCAGTCGACGGTGCGCCTACGCCATCCACAACGGAAGACAGGATGCGTCTGCACCAGAGTCAAGAATGACCTCTATGCTGTCACTAACATAAACTGAGGATGCCACCACACGGATAGCTGGGCACTCATCTCCTATGCCCAAAACATTACGACTGAGGCAACCTGACATGCATTTCACCTCAGGGTTCACGGAACACTCACCTGATGCTGTCTGCATTTCACCTGACGCGGGACACTCACCTGATGCTGTCTGCATTTCACCTGACGCGGGACACTCACCTGATGCTGTCTGNTTCACCTCAGGGTTCACGGAACACTCACCTGATGCTGTCTGCATTTCACCTGACGCGGGACACTCACCTGATGCTGTCTGCATTTCACCTGACGCGGGACACTCACCTGATGCTGTCTGCATTTCGCAAGGCACGGGACACTCACCTGACGCTGTTTGCATTTCGCCTGGCATGGGACACTCACCTGGAGCTGGGCCACGCACTCCAGGCATGGGCCAACACTCCGGCCGCACGCAGCACCACGCATTTGAGCTCACGAAGTCACATACACTCGCGCAAACGCTGCAACCAGCAAAGGCGATCACACGAACCTGCCTTGGGCTGAGCATCACTGGACCCTGCATTGGGATCGGCACCGGCAGCACTATCCTCACCAACCTGTCGCACCTTCTTAGGGGCACGGCAATCACGAGCAAAATGCCCTTTCTTGCNAATTATGGCACACCTTGTTTGCTGCTGGATTTTGCGCCGGTGGATCCTTGCCTTTGCCACCTTGAGGTTTGCCTTTGCCTTTGCCCTTGGGGTCTTGCTTTCCTTTGCCTTTGCCTTTGCGGTCCTGCTTTCCTTTGCCTTTCCCTTTGCCCTTAGCAACAAGATCTATCTCCATGTCAGTTGGCCCATTCACATATGAGCCTCCCTTCTCAGCAAGACCGTAGGTGGCAGCAATGGAAGAACCCCACTTCGAGGAAGCGGCATCATACCGCACAACCAGTGCTCTCAAGGTGTCATAAGTCCAATCGTCCTCGATCATCAATTGAACGTGCTTTGCAAGCTGGCCTGTGAGGCACCTCAGGAGCGCCGTGAGGCGCAAGTCATCAGACAAGGCCTGAGAGGCAATCGCATCGTACTCGCTCATGGCTTGCTCAAGTCTGGTCACCTGTGAAAGCAACCCTTGCTTGTTGTCAATAGATGGCCAATTGTTTATGGCTGTCATGAGTGCCAAAGCTCTAGTCCGAGAAGACGGCTTAAGGTCCAAAGCGATCTGTCTGTATCCCTCGTAGCCGCTGTGGTCAGAAATGGTTTTCAGCACACGCCTCAATCTGTCGTTGACAAGAGAAGCAAGCAAACCATACATGATGCGAGACCTGTCCTTTTCCTCGTCAGACAAAGTGCTGAAGACGATCACATTCTTGGGGTGATCTGCAAGGTGCTTGAAGTCAAGGATGTAAGCTCTATCAAGGGTACCAAGATATTGTTCAAACTCCCACGACCAAGTAGCCCACTTAACCAACTCCTCATCTCCGGTCTTACAACCGAAGTTCTGGGGAGGTCTAAGGACTTTGCTTAAGTCCTTAGCCATTCACCCGGATGACCCTGAGCCGGCACCAGCGGACCCTTGTGCACCATTGGCCGACCCTGCTGTTGTTGCAGCAACTGCGTCAGTGCTCTGGTTCGCATTCAAACCTTCAAGCATCTGCAGCAGGCGCTGCTCGCCTGCACTCGGTGATCCTGGATCTGTCGTCATCGCTCCGACGGGAGGTCGGGAACAATGCACACGTCAGACGATCGTGCACTCTCAGAATCAAGATTTATCTCAGCAGAACTCGCAAGAGGGCGATCAAACACTCTCGGCACAAGCACTCCACCTGACACCCTGAGGTCACGCTCACCAACAATGTCAAAGGCTTCCCGAAGAAACACTTCACAATGATGATCACTGCTGCTCAGCAATTTGCACGCGTAAGAAATGATTTCCACCGCAGATTCAAGCTGATGCAACTGGGCTTCGTGCTCCTGGCGCTTCAGGATCTGGCGTCTGATAAAACTGTGCTCGCTCAGGCTCGGCGTGCGAGGCTTGTCAAGCTGCAATTCACGGAAAACCTCAATCACTTTAGATCGTAGCCTATGCAACTTTCCTCTGCTATCCCAATCCACTGGATCAAGCTCGCTTTCAGTGACTTGACACGCAATCTCTCGCACAGAAGTCGTGACTCGAACTCAAGATCGGCCTGAAGAGGCCTATCAAGGGATCGCGGTCGCAGTATGGCTCGTCGGCTCGGCGGCCGGATTGCACGCTACACTAGATTCACCGAATCGCAAAGACCGGACAAGGAACCCGCAGAACAAAAGTTCACAAGCTGGTCCCCGAACGCAAGCCCTCCGAAACGAAGAACGTGTATGTTTGTCACTACCTCTCTGTGTTTGGGACTGGGTCCTGTCCCGGAGCCACGGCACCAGGAGACCAACGGAATCCTGGCCGTACCGCAGCTCCGCTACCATGAAAATCTTTTATATCCAAGCACAGCTGCAGATGTACACTTGAATCAGACATGACCGCATGCNAGACATGGACTGCATGAGCACTCAAACAAACGTGAAAATAGCGTGAGGAAAACAAACAATTCATCTCCATTTCCTCACCACCAAAATCCATCCTCCAAGGGAACAGAAAACGTGATCATGAAAGAAACTTGGCAGCCTGTTGTGTCCGCAGGTGAGATGGCCTACCCCTAAAAAGAAACACCAGACCAAAAGACCCAAACTCTGAGACCTGAAATGAGCTACAGTCCAACACTATAGGCTCTAGGGAAGGGCGGCAGCCCCCAACCGGGTGGCAGCTTTGGGGGGCCTCGACCAACCCGAGCCAGGGCCTCCTGGGCCACCTGTTCATTTCAGAAGCAAAACCAACGGTTTTCAGTTTCTCAAAAATCGAATCTGAATCTAGTTTGGCTAACTTTTGTCCAGTTCAGTTGTGCTTTTGCTTGATTCAGTTGCGCTTTTTTTGCTGTTCAGTTGTGCTTTTTTCCCAATTCAGTTGTGCTTTTTTGTGCATTTTTTTTGTGCTGGTAGTTTCGAGGTTCGTGCTTTTTTTTGGTGCTCAAAACCTGGTTTCAGTTGTGCTTTTTATGCTGTTCAGTTGTGCTTTTTTTCCAATTCAGTTGTGTTTTTTGTGCTTTTTACAAAAGGAAACCAGCTTAACTGGTTCCGGCACAGGCAGTTTTGAAGTTCGTGCTTTTTTTGTGCTTCCGGCACAGGCAGTTTTGAAGTTTGTGCTCTTTTTTGTGCTCAAAACCTGGTTTCCGTTGTGCCTTTTTTGCTGTTCAGTTGTGCTTTTTTCCAATTCAGTTGTGCTTTTTTTGTGCTTTTGTTTGTGCTTTTTCTGGATTCATTTGTGCTTTTTTTGCTGTTCAGTTGTGCTTTTTTTCCAATTCAGTTGTGCTCTTTTTGGACGCCTCCGAGAGTTCCTCTGGATCTCAATCAGAAAAGCCTAGTTTCAGTTGTGCCTTCCTGGTGCTAGTCCCTGTTTCCAGTTGTGCTTTTCTGGTGCTCCCTGCCGCTGGCCCCAGTTTCCAATAGTGCAAATCTGCTGCTCCAGTGGCGCTCGCCTTCAAGCTCTGGGTCAGCCCTCCCAGCACTGGATCGGCCCACGACAAGAGCGTCTCGTACCCAACTGTCTGAAGCATTGAGTTGAGTGAGCTGGGTTTACTTCGCACTTGCGCAACTGCAACCATAAGGCGGACATAGGGGGAGAGGAGGGGGAAGGGGAGGGGAGGGGGAAGGGGAGGGGGGAGGAAATCTGCAAAAGGCATTTCTAGTTTGGAGCTTGTCCTGTTGGGGATCTGAACTTGACAAAAGTAGTTGTGCTTTTTGGGGTGTGTGATTTATACAAAACGGATTATGTCTGTGTTATAGGACGGGGGCAGCCCCCCATGTATATCTCTCTCTCTCTCTCTGTGTAAGAGAGAAAGAAAGGTCATAGCCTTAGGGAGTTTGGGGTTTGGGTTTAAGGTTTGAGGTTTAGCCTTATCTATATGATTGTTTTTGGGATGTCTCGGGCTTGGGTTTAATCTAGAAGACAACAAAGGCTCGCACTTAAAACCCAAACAAGCCATCCACAGCAAAACATACCACACAACCCAAGTCGCCTTCTGGGCGACTTGGAACACCGGCTGTTCCAGCTGCAGCGACAGTGTTCCGTCGGGCTCCCTTTTGTACATCTTGTTGATCAGGTCGGATTTCATCTGCCTTGGGGCACTGCTCTTGCTTGACTGTTGCTCGACTAAGTCAACGAGCCAGTTGGGTAGCTCATCCTTCATCTTCTGGTATTTCACTGCCTTGCCTTTGTCCCTTCCCGCACCCTTCGTGTCATTCATCCCATCTTCCTTCTCGATGTCGTCCTGGAGCTGGCTGATCTTCTCGGGAAGGTTTGCTGCAGGCTTCTTCTGCACGGGGAGGGCGGCAGGCTTCTTGAGGTCGATGTCTTTGCCCAACCCAGACTTCTGATCCTTGACCATCTTGGACATTTTGGGAGCCATTGACACAAAAGTACCCACAGGAGCACAAACCTACACGGTCCAGCCACAATGATCTGCAGGCCACGACCATGATGTATCAGCATTCCTCCCAAGAAACCGAGTGGAAGTTTCCTCGAAGTTTCCACTAAACTTCTACACCACCAATGGAAGTTTAGTGGAAGTTTCCAGGAAACTTCCACAGCACATGCGTGGAAGTTTGATCGAAGTTTGGGTGAAGTTTGATAGAAGTTTAGTGGAAGTTTGGCCTAGATAAAAGCCTAAATTGAGACATGTCTCGAAGAATATTACAAGAGTACACCATGAAACTTCGATTGAAACTTCCACTTGGGGGGTGTGGAAGTTTACTGGAAACTTCCAGTAAACTTCCACACCCAAACCCGATCCCCCAAACCCTAAACCTTAAAATCCTAAACCCTGAAGCCGGAATCCCTGAAACCGTAAACCCAAACCCGAGCGCCCCAAACCCTAAATCCTTAGGACCTAAACCCTAAAACCCTAAATGCGGAAACCCTAAATCCTAAAACTGTAGACCCGAACTCCACCCCGCCACACCCTAGACCCTAAAAACCTAAACCCTAAAACCCTAAAACCGTAAACCCAAACCCGAGCCCCCCAAACCTTAAACCCTAATAACTTAAACCCTGAAACCCTAAATCCGAAAAACGAAAAATCCAAACCCGACCCCCCAAAGCCTAGACCCTATAACAACCTAAACCCTAAAACCCTCAATCTTAAAAACCACAAACCCAAACGCGAACACCCAAACCCTAAAAACTTAAACCCTGAAGCCCTAAATTCCTAAATCCTCAAAATCATAAACCCAAACCCGAACCCCCCAAACCCTAAACTCTAAAAACCCGAACCCTAAAACCAAAAACCAGAAAAACCGTAAACCTAAATCCTCAAAACCGTAAACCCGAACCCGAACCCCCAAACCCGAAAAACCTGATCCCCAAAGCCCGAAATCCTAAAACCGTAAACCCAAACCCCCCGAACCTTCCCGGTGTTGGAATCGATCACATCGCAAATGTTCTGTGTCGAGGCAGGTCGGCTCCACCTGGCATCCAGATGCCAAGCCCTAAAGCCTAAAAACCTAAATCTTAAAAACCGCAAACCCAAACCCGAACACCCAAACCCTGAACCCTATGAACGTAAACCCTAAAACCCTAAATCCAAAAACCCAAACCCGAACCCCCCAAACCCTAAACTCTAAAAGCCCGAACTCTAAAACCCAAAAACCGAAAAACCGTAAACCCAAACCCGAACCCCCAAACCCTTAACCCTAAAAACCTAATCCCTAAAACCCTAAGTCCTAAAAACCGTAAACCCAAACTCGAACCCCGAAACCCTAAACCCTAATAACCTAATCCCTAAAACCCTAAATCCCTAAATCCTCAAAATCGTAAACCCAAACCCGAACCCCCCAAACCCTAAACGCTAAGCTCTACAAAAACCTTAAATCCTAGCAACCGTACACCCAAACCACCTAAACCCTAAAACCCTAAATCCAAAAAAAAACCTAAACCCAAACCCGAACCCCCAAACACTAAATAACTGCAGCCCGATCTTCGAAAACCAACACACTTGATCTTTGGGCTTTCACACGTCGGCTTCAGGTCGTGAGTGCAAGCTTTTATGGTTTCTATAGGGTTTAATGGCGAGGGCTTTAGTCTTATGATGTGTATGTAGACATACAGACGTACATGTATAGGTATACTTGTTGTGTAATGCATGCAAAAGGGTCCGGCTTTTCTGGCTGGGTATATTGCATATATACAGGGATCAGCACTCGCTAAACACACCACCCAATTATAGTGCCACATGGCCCCGAGGTTTCATATTTATAGCTAGGCCGACCTGCCTAAACCCACCACGGCTGGAACCTGGCCTCTTCTGTGATGGCTGTGATAGAATCCAATCTCTCAACCTGCCACAGTGACTGTTCTCATCGTGGATTATACAAATGGGTTGAAGGCTTTGGGGGCTCGGGTGTGGGTTGACGGTTTTAGGATTTAGGGTTTAGGTTTTTCGGGTTTAGGGTTTCTGGGTTCGGGTTTGGGTTTACGGTTTTTATAGAACTTAGGGTGTTGGGGTTTAGGTTTTTAGGGTTAAGGGTTTGGGGGGTTCGGGTTTGGGTTTACGGTTTTTCTGATTTCGGGTTTCAGGGTTCGCGTTTTAGAGTTTTGTCGTTTTTCGGGTTGGGTCGAATTCCCACGGTTCAATCTTTGGGGTTAGATGTTATTTTAGACGGGGCTTTCGGGGCTGGGTATAAGCTGTCCCTTTGACGGGTTTCGGGCCCTGATTTCCCAAATGTGCACATGTGAAAAGTCGCATAAGTCTTGAAGGCACCCACTACATCAGGATAGGTTCGCATGTGGGCACGGGGTTTAAATCGGACCTCTCACAACGACAATCTTCGATCACACGTCTTTTTGCCAAAGCCAGAGCAGCCGTCTCTTCAGGAAGCTTCTGCGCCAGCGACACCATGACCAGCCCAGCTTGATCATTGTGGGTAAATGCAGCCACAGACATGCAGGAAAAAACATTGCCACCACAAAGCCATTGCAACATATATACTCAAAGTCCAGCCACGCACACAAAGGACAAAACATTCGGCCCTTGCTCAACCCTCTGCATCTGCTGGCGAAGTCGACGATCCTGACCTCTTTGGCGATCGCGACATCTTTCGCGATCGTGACCTCGGCGATCGTGACCTCCTCGGCGATCGTGACCTCCTCGGCGATCGTGACGAGCTTGTCGGCGATCGTGACCTCGTCGGCGATCGCGACCTCCTCGGCGCTTGTGGCTCTCCCAAACCACATCCTCCACGCCACCGCCGCCATTAGCCTCCTCCACCACTGGATCGCCGCCGCCACCAAGCCGTGCAGCGATCTGAGGCATCTGCGACATCCTGGGGATTGCTTTCTCGCAATGCAATGCCCGGCTCCACACCCCAGCAACGAAGGACCCATGTAATCCATTTATCAACCGGATGTATCCAGGTCGACAGTTATATAGAGGGTCCAGGGTTATAGATTATACAGTTATGAGGGTGTTGGGGTTTGGGGTGTTCGCACGAAGATCCCGAGGTTTGGAGTTGAGGCATACATCTTCTCAAGCTTTTGCGGTGTGTAGCAAGAAGGTATGTATCAAGGTCTACACTCCCTGAGAGTCTAGGGGTATGTGCAGTTATGAGGGTGTTGGGGTTTGGGATGCTCGCATGATGTCTGTGTGCACTCGGTCCACTGAAGCACAGACGGCACATGTTGAGTGTTTAGGGTTTACACAAGGGTTTAGGGCTTATTAGGGTTTCAGGGTTTAGGGTTTATTGCAGGGTTTAAGGGTTTAGGGTTCAGGGTTTAGGTTGGAGGGTTGAGGGTTCGGGGATTAGGGTTTGTTTACACTTGGGGTTTAGGTTTCATTCGGGTTAGGGGTTAGTATACGTGAAATACAGAATGAGTCATCCAACCCTGAACCCTCAACCCTGAACCCGAATAAACCCTGAACCCTAAACCATAAAAAACCTAATCCTGAACCCTCAACCCTGAAGCCGAATAAGCCCTAAACCCCCAAACCATAATAAACCCTAATCCTGAACCCTCAACCCTGAACCCTGAACCCTAAACCCCGAGCCCAATTAAACCCTAAACCCTAAAACCCTAATAAACCTTAACCCTGAACCCTCAACCCTGAACCCTAATAAACCCTAAACCTCTGAACCATAATAAACCCTAACTCTGAACCCTCAACCCTGAACCCTGAACCCTAATAAACCCTTAACCCTTAAACCCTACAAAACCTAAACCCTTGTGCCGCCGCTATGCATCTATGATATGTTTCAGGATGCAAATGAAAGGACAATATCACTAAATCTTTTGACCCTGTACAAGCCTTATCACCCAACCCTGAAAAACCCTAGACAAAGAGGGGCAGGCCTCCCCAACACTTGTCCAGCCGCCCACAACTCATCGTGTACCTGGCTGCTGTAGGTTCAGGGTTTAGGGCTCAGGGGTGCTACTGCTAAAACGGGTTACACAGCAGTATTCGGGAATATGCATTTTTTGAACTCTGGGTTTTGGGCTGTGGGGCTTAATCATGGATCTGTTTACATACACACATATATATATATATACACACACTCATATTTCTGGTCTTTTGGGGTATCGGTGGTTTTGGAGCTTGGAACCTCGGGGCTTGGAGATGCAACTCACCTACACAGACAGGTATAACAGGATTTGAGGGTACATATACTTGATATATTGAGAAAAGCGCCAAATTCCGGACCCTCTATAGAAACCTCTTGATATGTTGAGCAAAGCTCCAAATTCCGGACCCTCTATATAAACCTCAAAGCCCCTTCCCCGGCACCCCGCCCCCCCCACGAAGTTTCCACTCACGCACTGTTGCCGCTGCGAAGCATTGCTCCACAGAGTGACAAATCAGGCTGGCTCCTGTGCACGCACATGCAGAATATGCTTGAGTCATGTGCCATATACATGGACCGCAATGTCACGACACGTGTTTGTGTATGTGTTCCTGTGTGTCACCTCGCAGCCTGTGCAAAAGTTTGCCACACACACACACACAGCTCGCCAACACTCATATACCGAGATTTGGCACCACACCAAAAGGCTCCAAAGTTATTCACACCGGAAAATCAGCAGCCTCAGAAAACAGAAACAGCCGCACCCTTTCTCTTGTACCTCCTAGACCCACTGCATCCTTGCTATCGATCGGCTCAGCACTGCCAGCATCCTGGCTATCGATCTGCTGGGGGCTCACAGCATCCTGGCTATCGATCTGCTCGGCACTCATAGTCTCCGTCTCCTGGGTATCGATCTGCTTGGCACTCACAGCAATCTGGCTATCGATCTGCTTGGCACTCACAGCACCCCCTGGCCATCGGTCGCCTCGACAATCTTCACCTTCTTGGCTTTGGGCTTCTTGAAGCTCTTGGCCTTCTCAGCCTGGATCTCTGCAGCAGGAGCCTTCACCTCCTCAGACTTGCCCACGGGCCGAGGGTTCGTCTTGTCGAAGTCCTGTCCGGCCTTTGGGGAGGCCCGTCGTCCAAGCTTCTTCGCTACAAGCTCCTGCTTTCCGGCCGACAAGGCAGCATCACAGGCCCGATGGTAGGCTCTCGACACGATCCGCTTCCGAAGGGTGGTCCTGTCCACCTCGCTGTCGGCCATCGCCCTTGCCTTGGCCTTAGGCTTCACCGAAGCCTTCTGGTCCTTCACAGGCGATTGAACACTTTCGTGAGGTCGTCCTGCAGCAAAAGTCCCGGTAAGAAACCCTTCTAGGGGAAAGCCTCCTGTGTTGCCTTGGCTTGCTGCTTGACCTGCCGGGGCCGCTTGCTGACAGAGCGCCGTCCTTCCTGTCCAAGATCCGCTGGAAGGCACCATAGCCTCACACTCAGGCTCAGGCGCCTGGACCACCACCTCCAGGGCTTGCTCCTTAGCTTTTGGCGATGGCTGCTCATTCGCTCCCTGTGGTGGCAGCTCCATCAAATCCATCAGCTTCTGAAGCACGTTCTGCTGATGGACATCGATCTTGCGAAAGGCTCTGTCCATGGCACCCTCAACCACGACCAAGCTTCGCAAATGCGCCATGGCCATACGAGTGAAATCGTCAATCAGATCCACATAGTCCGTGTCCGCCTCCTTCGAGGTGTTCAGCCCATGTGCTTGGATCACTGCCGTGAGGGCTGACCGGTGTTTCTTGGAAGGGACCACACCGTTTCTCACGACCTTGAGCAGTCGCTCCATCAAGGCTCACCAAGGCCAAGCGAACAACCCACGGGCAGCAGCATGACGATTTCCACGACACACCCTGCGGCGGGTCCATAAACTTAAGCAAGCTTTCTTGCCCTTATCGGTGGCCGGGTCAACGAAATCCTCAGTATTCTGTTGAGCACTTGAACAAAGTGTCACGACTGTCATCACCCTTTGTGCGTTTGAGTGCACCTTTTCAGTTGCTTGCAGCTGTTTTTTCTGTGCAGCTCCTTTGTGGAGCTTTTCCGTCAGGTTGTGTTGCCTCGCCATGAAGCGGGACGCAGCTCAAGCTTCACTACCTACTGGTGACGATACTGAAGCTGCTCACCAGTCCAAACATCCTTCCCCACCTTCTAAGTTCCGAAGCTTTGGGGCGGCGAATCTCCCACCGAATGGACGTGGACATGGCATTACATCCATGTGCTTCAACATGCCTGCTGATGGAATTGTGGATGATTTGAAACAAGTCATCTGTGAAGAGCTGAGTCATCCACGCTTTTACTTGACAAAGCGAGCCTTTCGACTCAAGCTACACGGTAACCATCAGCCGTACTATTTCAAGCTCAGCACGAGCCGACCTATTTTCACCCCAACACCTCGGATGAAAATCGTACACGTCTCGAGTATAGACCATAGTATGTCATGCCTTTTTGGCTTTCTGTGTGTGATGGACCTCTGTTACCAAGAGGACACAAGGTTTTTATATCCAATCAGTATACCAGCTTCCTGATCATGTGAAAGGTGTGAACATGTTCTTGCAGGGGGCAGAGGGTCTCATTTCACGGCCTTTGCCAATGAAGCTCGGTGGAATTGAGACAGGTAAACGTACCTGCAGTGGTCGACATGGGCACCTTAGTGCAGCTTGTGACCACAAATTGACATGTCGTTGAGTCAGAGAGAGTGCCTTTCATGCGTTGGCCATGGGCTGCTGTTGCTGTGTGTAGATTCAACACAAAACTGAGCCTGGAGTCCTGATTGCCCCCGGACCTGCTGGAAGTTAATCTTCCACAGATGCATCAAGCAGTGCTTGATAGCCAACAGATGAGTGGCTGCGAGATGGATGCCTAAGTGTGTCTGTGTGTGTGTG